>CAUYPK010013942.1:0-10382 GCA_963574355.1 Loris lydekkerianus
TTGAAGTCTCAGTTGTGGAGAAATACCAGCAGTTAAGTCACCCTGCCCCCCCCCCAGACAACAATTGGAAAAGGAAAATCAAACCTACCTACAACCACACACCCAGGGCATCACTTGGATAGTCCTTGGGTCAGTTCAAAAGGTCCAAATCAATTGTCTCAGTCAGCACCTGTCTCAGGTGGAAGAGTTTAAAAGGTCTCTGGCAACTAGATCGCAGGGGTCTGCTGACAACTCAAATATGACTTGCTCCAGGAGGTCAGGAGGACCCATTCTGCAAATAGATTAGTCTGGGAAGATTGATGTCTCCTTCCCCACCTTGCACCTCTGTCACACCTAGTCACTGATAACCCTGCAGGGCTGTGACCCAGTTGCCTCCAATGAACAGATACTCCAGGGTTTTGTACCTGCCTGAATCACAAGGAAATGTATGTCTCCTCAGCCAGGCTGCTGCTCTCTGCCTCTATCTGCCAGGGGGGGTGAGGCTTGACAACCTCGGGCACTTGATGGAGGCTGGGGGTGTTCACTCAGTTCCAGCCTGGCCCATGATTGACATTACTGACAGAACAGAACAACTTTGTGGAATTTGTTTCTGTCCCAGCTAAATTCCCTCACAGAAGAGAAGCTGTGTTGAGTTCACAGAACCTGCACCTCAGGCCCTGTTTTTGCTGCTGCAGGTTTGTATTCACAGCATGGTTAGCTGTCAGTTCTAGCCTCATGCCCTCCTTTGTCTAAGCTGATGATCCCCTGAGGGCCAGGTGCATCTTAGGCTCAGTAAAGCAGTCCTCTTGGTCAGCCCCACCCTGGGAGTCAGCTGGCACTACACGTGCATTTTCTAGTCCCTGCGTTCCACCCAGGCCAGTACTGCCTTAGGCAAACCCTTTACTCACGGAGCCTGCATTTCCATCCCAGATCTGTTCCGCCACCTGAGAAGATGCCTGGCCTCCACTGGTTGCCCAGAGGGATGGGGGTGTGACTCTGGAATATCCAGGTGTGAGCCCCATTGTTGCCAAAAACGGCTGCTGCTCTACACCTCAGGGGCAACTCCACTTCAGAGTGGTTCCCTCTCAGCCGACCGTCCTCTCCTCACTCCCATGCCACAGAGTCAGCAGTGACCAGCTGCAGTCCAGGCCCTATCCACACCCCTTGAGAAATAACCCAAGAACTTGGACTCTTGGAGGACAGGCCTCCAGACCCCAGAGTGAGAGTGGAGGGGAGTGCTAGGAGCTCAGAATTGCAGGTAGAGAATATATACAGTTGTGTGGCAGGAGAGCACCATGGACCCTAGTAGGGGAAGTAGGTCCAATTTTTAGAGGGTCTCTCCTGTGGTGTATAACGGGAGGACTTTTGAACTCTGCTCATTTGTTTATGGGGTACTCTGAGCCGTTCTCATGGGGGAGGGGACTCCTGTCTGCTTGGTGATGGATTTTGTACCTTTTGTTTGTATCCTTGGGGTTGCAGCTCGCCTCAGCAGGGTTGATGTGTGTTCTTCAACCTTCTTTCTTGGCACAGCTCTAATCCGCCAGGTTACTTACTAAATTTCTGTCCTTTAACTCTCCTTCTGGACGGGAGCCTCTGTGGAAAGCTGGCTTCAGTCAGCCATCTTGTCTCTGACCCTCACTCGGCTATTTTTTGTTGCAATTGTCATTGTTGTTTAGCCAGCCCAGGCCAGGATCAAACCCACCCCCCTTGGTGTATATAGCCAGCGCTATAACCACTGTGACACAGAAGCCAAGCGTTCTTCATCATTTTCTTTCAGGAACAATCCTGACTGGGGTTGCAGTGAGGCAAAGGTCCACTTCCAGTAGTTGCCAGTGTATTGTACAAAATCATCCATGAAACATGCCCTAGTTTTTCTTTAATCAGTCATAAGGAATTTTATAATATATGAGGTTAGAAATGTGAACTGAGGCAGAGGAGAGGATGAAGCAAAAATCAGTGCCTTGGCAGTCTGAGCCACCTGCTCACACAACCTGCTTGTGCCTGCTTACACTGGTCTTTTAAAATGCTTTTTTTTTTTTTTTTTAGATGGATTGCTGTTGTTCATGCCCCCACCTTGTAGCTAGTTAACACCTACAGGGTTTCACCAGGTGACCGGCAGCCACCCAGTGTTTAGCACTGTTGGGTCCTTTCCTCTTCCTCAGTTTCCTGGGGAAGTCACACTTTTCTGGGTCTCCCTGTCCCCTCTGCTGTTCTTCCCAGGCTCCGCAGCAATGGCATGTCTTCCTCTATCTCACCCTGACCTTCACTGCTGGTGCCCACTGTGTCATTTCATTAGCCCATTTCATCTTATTTTTCATGTTCTAGTACACCTGCTCCCCTGGCTTCAGTGATCACTCATATCTCCAAGTCTGTGTCTGCTCCCCACACCCTCTGCTCAGCACAGGACCCTGCTCAGCTTGCTACTGGCCACCTCCACTGGCCTCACATTTATGTGCCAAGCACTGCACTCACCTTTATCCTCCAACCTACACAAGTATCCTGTTCTCAGTCAGTGACCCTATCCAGAAACCTGGCTCCAACCTCAGTTCCTTCCTCTCCTGACTTCCAGAGAAAGTTGATCCACTACCTATGACAGATGGGTCAAATCCATTGCTCATCACCTCACATGCAAAGATTTGTTTTATTGTCCCAATCTTAAGAGGGAGGAAAGGGTGAAAGTTCAGCTCTTTCCTGCACTTACTGGTGAAGACACTGAAACAAAGCTCCCCCAGCCAGCACACTTGTTCTCAGTTTCCCTCCCAAGCATTTGGTGGCATCAGGAACAGGCTGCCCTGCCTCACCCCTCACCCTGCCCCAGACCAGTGGACGTGTACCTCTGTGTCCTCCACTCACCTCTCCTCACACTCTATCCAACACGCCAGCTTCCTCGTTTGTGTTATATGGAACTTGGAAGAAAGAAGATGCATTATTCTCTCTCAGGAAATGAAAGCGGAAGCTATTGCTGTAATCTGGCAATAAATCTGGCAATAAATCGGTTTTAAATTCATGGGAAAAGTTAGAATCATTTCAGGTGACTTAATTTGGTAATTATCCCCTCCTTCACAGCAAGTTCTCTCTCCTTCTCATCCCCACTGCCACATTTACCTGCCTTTCATGCAAACACAACAGCCTGCTATTTGCTCAAATTTTTAATGTGAACAGGACAAAACTGTATCTCTTATGTCTCTTCTCTTCAATCTGCCCAGATTAGCCTGTAGTTCCAACTGCAGCAGTCAGAGATCAGAAGAACCAGGCAATCCCTCATCCCCACCCTCTGCAAGGAATGCACACACACACACACACACACACACACACACAAATACAGCACAGACACACATGTGCACACATACCCCCAAGCCTCTAGTCTTGCCACTGTGTTTAAATTATAACTCAGATCATCTCAACATGTGGAGACTACAAACTAAAGGAGGATTTCAAGTACATTATGAGAATATCATCATCTTCTGGATGGGTTGGGAAGCAGAGTTGTCTCTCTTAATTATGAAGGACATGGTTTGAACCCATCTTCATGCCCTACTGGGTTCCGGAAGCTCATCCTTGCTTGTGGGTAGGGAGTCCACAGGAACATTCCAGGGACACTGAGATGTATTCAGTACAGCAGGCAGAGATAGTATTAACTAGTCTCCAATCGGTGGAGGAAGTGCCCCCAACTTAAATAAAGAAATGATTCACATTTTCAATATACACAGAATAGTAAGAGAGATGGAGGAGGGACTGGAGCTGAGCACACAAATCCACATCCATTGCTACAAACCCTAACTGGGCTCCAGCCACCAGTGCCCTGCCCCACCCTCTGGACCCTTTTGCAGACCTGGATTGATTAATTTCCCTCTCTGCAGACCCCTTCAAGAACCACAATGGAGTCCTAAAGCCTGGAGCCCAAGCTTTGTAATCTGGTGTCCATGCCCTTCACCAGTATATGGAAGGATAATTCATTTCTTCCTCTTGGTCTGTGTCCTGAAATCTGGCTAAACTCACTTATTAGTTCCAGAAGCTTTTCCAACAGAGGCTATCTCTTGTCTACAAATAACGATGAGATTTTCTCCACTTTCCAATCTGTATACTTTTTATATCTTTTTCTTGCCTTAATGTACTGGGTAGGCCATTCATTTTTTGAACTTATCATGTCACAAAGCCACAAGGATGAACCACATTCAAGAGCTGAAGGAATCGATTCCACCTCTTTATGTGAGGTGCTGCAAAGTGAAGTTGTGAGGATATAGATGCAGGGAGAAGAATTTCTCCAGATTCTCCCCAGATTTACCATCCATCACAAGTCTTAAAAAGTTGAGTGTAGACTGGACAAATTAGTATATAGAATGCAGCTTCGCCTCTATTGTGATTGGCGCTAACAGGAAAGCATTATGAAGTTCAAGTTCAAGACAGTAATATTTTACAATGTGAAAGAACTTAAATCCATCATGATGTCATTTGCCAAAAGTTCCAAATAGAATGTATCTCAAACTCGGTAATTAAAACTATGAGCTAGATTAGCTCTTGGGGGTAGGAACACAGACAGATTAACATTTTACTTGAGAAAAATGGTGATTAGCAACACGTGAATTTTAGGTGGCTTGCTTCTGCCATGCTTGATTGAAAGGAGATAAATTGTTCATGTCGTTCAATGAACAATCTTGGCCTCAGCTTCTCAACAAAGATTATATCAAATACTTGGCCTTTTCAATAAACAGTACAGCCCATTTAAACACTTTGACTCTTTCACAGATAAGCAGTTTGAGTAATTACCCAAAATTATGATCCTATTCACTGAAATCAGTTTCCAGAAATAAAAGAGATAGTTTGAACTGCATATCCCAAGTTACAGAATTGAAAAGTGAATTTGGGAAATAAACATCCAAAAATAGACCAGTGTGGTTAAATTGGTTTTCTAAATTAACATTGGTAGTGCGGCTGGAGAGTTACAAATAGCAAATAATTGTAGAGTGAAGCAGGACGACACTGGAAAACAACACGGCAACGTGAGAGTGCCAGGAGGCGACAAATAGCTCGGAAGAAGTTATCCTAAATATAAAAACGATTGTGCAAAGTCTCTAATCATGGGCAGAGTGCGAACATTTGCAAATAGCTGTTTGCCTTTAAAAAGCAAGAAAACTAAATATTGCCACCATTTAAAGCATGCAAAGCTGAATCCTGCATTTCACATCAGTGTAAAATGCAAGTTTCAACGCCGATTTTTTGGTGCCGAAGAAAAGACGTCAAGTTTCTGGTTCTCAATGAAGAAATAATCAATAATGAAGGCAAAATTAATAATTAATTCTGTCTGCATTCTAATTTGTATTTTTCAAATTTGGGTTAAAATGGAACCTCCAATGCATGCCTGTATTATGTTACATCCATATCCCATAGTTTAGTAAAAATAATAAAAAGTTATTGCATTTTGGCAGTTGACTTTCTTTTTTTTAATTGTTAAATCATAGCTGTGTACATTAGTGCAATCAAGGGGTGCAATGTGCTGATTTCATATACAATCTGAAATATTCTCATCAAACTGTTCATGTAGCCTTTGTGGCATTTTCTTAGTTATTGTATGTAGACATTTGTATTCTTTGCCTTTAGTAAGTTTCACCTGTACCCATTCTAAGATGCACCATGGATGTGGCCCCACCCATCACCCTTCCTCCACCCTCTCCTCCCCCCTCCCTTCCCCTTCCTTGGTCATTTCCCCATAGTCTTGTGCTATAGTTGGGTTACAGCGTTCATGTGAAAGCTATAATTTAGCTTCATAGTAGGGCTGAGTACATTGGATACTTTTTCTTCCATTCCTGAGATACTTTGCTAAGAAGAATATGTTCCAGCTCCATCCATGTAAACATGAACGAGGTAAAGTCTCCATCTCGGCAGTTGACTTTTCTTACATCTCACCCTCTTCCCTCTACCCTGCCTATCTGACTTCCACAGGCTTTGAATTTGCACCCCTGGAAATAGGCTGAATAAGATTAAAACAGATGCCAGAGGCACTAATCAATGAAAAGCAATCAAACCCAAGTAAACCAATAAAATGTAAACTTGTTCTACTCTCACAAAGTAGGACATACCACCTAGTTTTTTAAAAATCATGTCTCTCCAAAGCAGCCTTCACTGTTCAATGTTTCTGTAATACAGCTCCAGCTAAAAATGAGTAGATGAAATTCAGGAGCCATTTAATGCATAGTTTAATATTAGTTAGCAGTAGGTAGGTGATTTACCTTTAGTATTTAATTAAATTCTTTAATGGACAGCCTCTCAACAAACTGTCTGATTTGGGAAATCACAAAATCTAATTAAAAGTTATGATTTAAAAATTTTTATTTTGGTGATTTCTTTTTCAAAATGTTAGTTCTGTTTTGGCTGAGGGGAGTGACGTAGCAGAAAGTCAGCTTCTACATAGAATGAAAGTGATGGAAGCTACTTGCTCCTTTCCCCTCCCTGGTGTTACGTGTTTCTCTGATTTTTGCTGGGGCCAGGGCAAGAGTACAAACTGAAGTTTTAACAATATATATCTGGGGATTTAAATGTTTTAAATCTATTTTTAAAAACTAATAAAATACAGCTGATTTCCCTACTTTGACAAATCTATATTCATAATGAGCTGGAAGTCCATTATGAAATACGAAAGAAATACACAATTCTTGGATCTTTGGAAATTTATACCGGAACATGACGTGAGGTAAGGAAAGCCAGCTTCCCGTCCTCACCTGGCCTGCAGCCTCCTCTTGCCCCACCCCAGCTCCACCCCACAGCACAACACAGTGGGCGCTTGTCCCAGCTCATCTCACAAACAGCCCACTTTGGCGATCCCGCAGATAAATCAGAAACTGACAAAGCTGGCAAAACGGGTAAGAATTCCTCACCAGCCAGGCTCCGGGCCTCCCTCCCCACACCAACATATGTGTGCAGAAAGGATCTTGTTTGTTCTGCTTAATGGGAGAAAAAAGATTTGTGTGATTAGTCTCGGTACAGTGACTCTGGTATATTTTTGGTGCGTTGTGATATGAATTCATATTTTTTATCCCTTTCCTCCCAGAAAGAGTGTTTTCCCTGTCATCCTGTGTTGTTCTGTTATAAAGAGGAGTACAGCAAAAAGTTAAAAAGTTCCCTCTTGTCTCACTTTATGTTCTTAAGAACTTGTCTTGTGACCACATGAAAGCCCTTTCTCTTGGGCTTTACCATATTGGGGGGGGGGGGGGCACAAATTGCATTTAGTGGCATAAAAGAAATTTAGTGAGAATGTTTTTGTGCTGAGTACGGATGGCTCTTGGGAATGTTTGTCATAAAAAGTCTCATTCATAAGGGACTTGCTGACCGTTGTTGCAATCTTGGGAGAATGAGGGCATCTCTGGGATTGCTCTTTTTCCAAACAATTGCCTTACTTGTATTAATGGATGAATTGGATTAAAGGGAGGACACGTAATAGCCTTAAAATTTCTCTGGAAAAAAATTAAAGGGCAAAATCTGACCTACAAGATAAAAATCCTTTGTATGCTGCCCTCGAGGGAATAGCAGCCCTGCAGGAAAAATAATAAGGGCTGGTTTCCCCTGTGGCCTAATGGTTAAAAGTCTGAGTTCAGTTTCCACTCAGGGAAAGAGTCTGTTTTGGTTTGATATTCATGAAACTTCTGCCACTTATTGATCCTTTTCCTTTCCATGTACAGCATTTGATTTCCTGTATCCTGTGGACACTCACAGGACTTATAGAAATTTATATGTAAAAGGTCAGCTAAGAAGCTGAGACCCTAGAAAATAAGGCTGGACTAACAATTGGCTGCGCTGGGTTTATAGGTAGCAAGGCTTTTCTTTCTTTGAGCTCTTCGGGTGGCTTTTTCTGGATCTTATAAAAACTGTTTCCCACCTCTTTAGAGAGAGCCCTTGCTTCCTTAATTAAATTATACCCTTGGTGGGAGCTTACTGGTTTCACTTAGAAGGGTACTTCTAGTTAAAAAACGCAAAGCAAAAAATACCAACCATTTGTTGTAACTGAAGTCTGCTCGTCTCCCTTCACTCCCCCTACTTTGTCTTTGCCGGTCTCGGGCACCGCGTGATAGACCTAGAGGGGATTAACCATGTCTCAGGGTCTGTAAGGAGCTCAGAAAAAGGCACCACTCACCCCATTTTCAGGGTCTTCTTTTGTCCTTATGGAATCTAAAGATTCATAAACATTCCTTTCAGGTATAAAACTCCACTCTCTTTTATATTATGTTATCTGATCTCTTTGGTTTGGGGGGATACCACAAATTACTTTGAATTATGAGAAAATCTGACCTTGATGAGAATAATGGCTACAAAAAAATAGCCAGGTGTTGTGGCAGATGCCTGTAGTCTCAGCTGCTCAGGAGGCTGAGGCAAGAGAATTGCTTGAGCCCAAGAGTTTGAGGCTGCTGTGAGCTGTGATGACACCATGCCACTCTACCCAGGGTGACAAAGTAAGATTCTGTCTCAAAAAATAAATAAATACATAAACAAAATAAAAAATTTTAAAAAACAAAAGAGCTATTTATAGCTTATAACAAATTGATAAAGTATATTTTTGTGAGCAATTTGAAGGATTTCTTTTCTTTCTACTTGATTTCTCCAAAATTTGGAAACTATTTGTAAGTATTCTTATTTTATGGAAAATTTGCATAAGCTCAATAACAATATATTTGCTTTTATAACAGGATAGATAGTGGTGTGGTTATTTTATTAAGGCTTTGACTGGAAGGGCACATTCTCAGATGTGTGCAGACTGCCTTGAGGAACTAGGCTGACTTCATAAGGCCAAGGAAGAGCCCTTTGGAGAATGGCCTCATTTATAACATTTCCTGATTGTGGTAAGTGAAAAATGCCACTTTCTGATGAGTCCAGAGTTTCTGGGGTTTCTAGGGACCTTGAGAAAAGAGGAATGTGCCTACTTGATACAGATATTTACAGGCATAGACAAATCCTTGGCTTGACTTGAAAGGCTTTTAGGTCTAACCTGAGATTCCTTATGAAAAAGTTCCAGTAAAGCCAATTTAAAAAAAAAAAAAAAAGCCTATATGGCCAATAGCTATACTTGCTACACTTCATGCAAATAATCAGGCCATGTATAATGAGACTACAATTTGTTTTGCAAATAAATTGGTCCTAATATGATTTTTCTTTAGTAGAAATGAAAAACTGGAGAGACATGTTTCAGAAGAAATTATACTAAACCCCTTATGAGATTCTAGCCTGTCCACTATTTTTCCATTTTATTTGCCTAAATTTGAACTAAATCCTAAAATCTTTTCTGGCTAGCATCTCCAAATGTTTTCAAATCCTTCTTCCTCGTTTCTAACTTGGACTCAGTGAAATCGCCACTGCTTTCTCCTGAGGCCCTACAAACATAACTCAAGATATACAAAGTACAGGCAGGAAAATTCTGCAGGATTGCCACTGCCAGCTTTCACTGTAACTGTTCAAGTTTAAGGTCCAGGCACTTCAGCTGGATGCCCATAGGCTCTAAGAAACTGGTTTATGAAGGATCCCCAATGTTAATCTTTGTGTTTCTTCAATCTGAAAGTTTATAGAGCTGTTTGCAAGACTCAGAGACTGACTGGAGAAGATGGGGATGGTGTGTGTTTAAATTTGCTCTTTTTCCATCCATCCCACTTGGGTGGGTTTTTTTGTTTGTTTGTTTTGTTTTTTAAAATCACCCCTTGGCCTATCTCTATCAACCTCTAACTCAAATTTCTCCAAAAGTTGTTAGCTTGGTTTCTTTTTTTTTAACATTGCACAATTTTTTATTATTAAATGAGAAAATCTCATTTGTTCCATCATCACATTGCTAGTCAGAGAAATGCTGCAGTGATGGAGAAAGTCAATGCTGGATCAACCAAAGTCCTCATTTCTACAACATTCATTCACAGAGAAATAATGTTCAACACAGCCCAACACAACATTCTTGGTTTTCTTCATATTGAAGCTCCCGCGCCCCCCCCCAAATCTTCTAATGGGGTATTTCACTACATAAATTATAGTTCTTCATTTTTGCAATTCACCCCAAACTGTATGAAAGATGTATCACACTAACATTTCTAAAGCTGTTAGGAAATCCTTCACACATCGTCGTCATCCGATGTGTCACTGCTACTTGTCTCTGTGTCATCATTCTCAATTGTGGGTTTGAAAGTGCTGTTTTTCCAAGGTCCAAACTTGAAATCACAGATCAGGCCATTTTTCAAAATGCCATTTTTTCTCAGACCATTCTTCTGTAACTGTCCACTAATAACTTGGAATTCTCTCATTTCATCCTCAGTTAAAGGAGCACATGTTTCATCATTTTCACTGTCTTCCTGCCAGCCCATCTCCTTCAACAATCTGTGTTCTGCCTCAAGTGAACCTGAAAGAACATCAGTTTGTGGGAAGGTTGAAGAATGAATGAT
>CAUYPK010013946.1:0-39565 GCA_963574355.1 Loris lydekkerianus
CCAAGGTCTCGCCCCCGGCTCTCACGCCTGCGTCCTGCACTGCTGCTGTCCTCCCCGGGAGACGCCAAGGTCTCACCTCAGGCTCTCACACCTGCATCCTGCACTGCTGCTGTCCTCCCCCGGAGACGCCAAGGTCTCACCTCAGGCTCTCACACCTGCGTCCTGCACTGCTGCTTTCCTCCCCCGGAGATGCCAAGGTCTCACCCCTGGCTCTCACGCCTGCGTCCTGCACTGCTGCTGTCCTCCCCCAGAGACGCCAAGGTCTCATCCCAGGCTCTCACACTTGGGTCCTTCACTGCCGCTGCCCTCCAACAGAGACACCAAGGTCTCACCCCCGGCTGTCACGTCTGCGTCCTGCACTGATGCTGTCCTCCCCAGGAGATGCCAAGGTCTCACCCCCAGCTCTCACGCCTGCGTCCTGCACTGCTGCTGTCCTCCCCCAGAGACGCCAAGGCCTCACCCCCGGCTCTCACGCCTGCGTCCTGCACTGCTGCTGTCCTCCCCAGGAGACGCCAAGGTCTCACCCCCAGATCTCACGTCTGCGTCCTGCACTGCTGCTGTCCTCCCCCAGAGACGCCAAGGTCTCACCCCCGGCTCTCACGCCTGCATCCTGCACTGCTGCTGTCCTCCCCCAGAGATGCCAAGGTCTCACCTCAGGCTCTCACGCCTGCGTCCTGCACTCTGCTGTCCTCCCCGGGAGATGCCAAGGTCTCACCCCCGGCTCTCACGCCTGCGTCCTGCACTGCTGCTGTCCTCCCCAAGAGACGCCGAGGTCTCACCCCAGGCTCTCACGCCTGCGTCCTGCACTGCTGCTATCCTCCCCCAGAGACGCCAAGGTCTCACCCCAGGCTCTCACGCCTGGGTCCTGCACTGCTGCTGTCCTCCCCCAGAGATGCCAAGGTCTCACCCCCGGATCTCACACCTGGGTCCAGTCAGGCTCCCAGAGAGCTCATTATAGGCAGGGGAACCAAGATAGGAACAGAAGAGCATATATGGGCTTGTCCATGTTGGGTTAAGAACATAAATCTACTTAGGAGACAGAAAGGTTAATGTATATTCAGAAAACGAGCACACAGTAGTGTGAAGTGGGAGTCAGTGAAGTTGGGGAAGGAAGGCAGAGGCAGCGGAGCTGAAATGAACTTGTCCAACAAGGACTCGTGGTGTGACTGCTGGGTCATCTCTGGGCTCTCATCCACTCATTCTTCCCAGGAATAATGACGGCCAACTTAGCCCAGGCAGGGTTCTCGGTGCTGGGACACGGCTGTGAATAAAACAGACAAAACTCCTGCCCTCCTGGGGTTTCCATTCTCCCGAGGAAGACAGCACTGACCAACACAAACTACACAGTACGTTTAAGAAGTGGTGAGTCCTAAGGAGAACCCCAGCAACTTGGACTTGTACACGGAATGCAAGGGAAAGGGTGGGAGGGTTTTAAAGGAGGAGCAACATGATTTGCTTATATGCTAAACACTCTGGCTGCTGTTAGGAACAGAGTGAATCAGGTCAGGGGCAGTAAAACTGCAGGATGGAGCAGGCGACTGTGACACAACAGGACGTGGCAGTGAAGATGGCAGAAGGTCACAGTGGCTGGGGCTGTTCCTTCAGGTGGAGCCTCAGGACACGCTGCTGCCTCCTGGGTGTCTGTCTGTGACCCCACTGTGGTCACTCAAGATGGGCCTCTGTCCACTTCTGCAGCCCCATTTCTCATCCCTCCCCTCCGTGAACCCCTCCACCCCAGCCGCGCTGTGTGTGGGCAAGTCCTCAAACGTGTCCCTCACCAGCGCTGCTGCTTCTTGGGCTCCACGGATCCTGAACGTTTCTTGGCTCAGTCCTATTTACCCTGAAGGCTTAACTTAGCTCTCACCCCTTCTGGTGGTTCTTCCTGCCCCAGCTCAGGTGACACAGGTCAGGGGTCAGCTCTCTCCTTTATGCCCCTGGTTTTCACTTTACGTCCTCCTCTGCCATAATACTTGTTGTGCTATTTTTAAAATTTTACAGACCTGCATCTTTTTTATTCTGAAGACCACAGCACAGTGAGAAATGCACAGTTTATTCTCAATAAAATTTTTTTAAAAAAATCTGTAACTGTTTATCTCTTTGAGATCAGACTGTAAGTGTAATAACACGAGGACCTGGACTGTGTCCTTTCTTCTCTGCATTCTAAATACCCGGCACAGTGCATGGGTACAGTAGAGTCTCTGTAAGTGCTAACTTTAAAAAAGGACAAACACCATGTCTCCACTTCCCTGACTGGCAACTGTAATTAATTAGCCCTGCAAAAAAAAAAAAAAAAGTGAATATTTGTTAACTGGTATAAAGGTGAGTGAAACATATGAGGAGGGAAAAGAGAGAGGCCAGCAGCTGTACAGGACAGAGACTGAAGCCCTGTTGAGACTCAGTCACTCATGTCCCCAGAGTAATTAATGGGCAGAGTCTCTAGATCCTGTCACCAAAGAAACTGTGACAGACCAAGGATGTGCCCACTGACCAGGTGGATGGGCCAGAGGAATAGCGAGTGTGAAGTTGCACACAGGACCCAAGCCATCGCTATGCGTTCAAGTAACACATGTCTCAGTTAGACATCTTGACAACTACCAGAAAGAACCCCTGGACCCTAAGGATGGAATGAGGCCTTCAGAGAGCAGTCTGTGAGCGTGACCAGGCACCGCCACCAGAGCAGACAGAATCACAGACATGTAAGTCCTCTGCGTCCCTCAACATCTTTTCCTTTAAAGGGTCATCCCCCTCAACCAGAGTGAAACTTCTTCACGTCCCTGAGAAGACGGGAGAACTGCCACAGTGACCTGAGCTCCCCAGTGTCTGCCTCTGCCTGCAACCCAGCCTCAC
The DNA here is from genome assembly GCA_963574355.1 of Loris lydekkerianus. Taxonomy (NCBI): domain Eukaryota; kingdom Metazoa; phylum Chordata; class Mammalia; order Primates; family Lorisidae; genus Loris; species Loris lydekkerianus. The sequence goes on from CAUYPK010013946.1 coordinate 2,848, forward strand.
TGTCCTTCCTTCACGGCCTGCAGTCTGTCATCCACGGCCTGCTCTCGCTGGGCCTGCGCCCCTGGAACACTCGCCCACTCGGCCCCTTCTGGCTGGCTCTTGCCTCCTCTCCCTCACGGTGTCAGCCATATTTGCAAGGCCACATTTTGCGTGATCATTTGAATTGTGCCTCATGACTCCGTGAGGACAGAGACCATGTGTTTTTGTTCACCACTGAGTCAGCGCCTGATGGTGCCCCCCACAGGGTAGACACTCTGGATACATGTTAATGGATAAATGAATGAATGCTAATTCATTTATTCATTTATCACTGTGAGCTTTAGAACCCACAGTGCCCCCAACTGTGGCCACGAGGACCCCAGAACCCAAATGGTGATAGAAACGTTTCCTGGAAAACAATCTCTATGTGTATTAGACCAGCCACTTCTAAGACATCGATTCAGTAAGAAGTATCTGAACAATCAGATTTGAACGGAATTAAAATAATATTTGAAATTCTGGAAGTTTTTACATAAAAAATACTGCAAGAAACATAGAAAATTATATTTGTCAAAAATTACATGTTAAGACTGGGTATGGTGGCTCATGCCCATACTCCCAGCACACTGCGAGGCCCAGGTGGCTGGATCACCTGAGCTCAGGAGTTTGAGACTGGCCTGAGTCACAGTGAGACACTGTCTCTAAAATTAGCTGGGCCTTGTGGTGGCACCTGTAGTCCCAGCTACTCGGGAGGCTGAGGCAAGAGGATCACTTGAGGTTGCTGTGAGCTGTGATACCAGAGCACTCTACCCAGGGTGATAAAGTAAGATTCTGTCTCAAAAGAAAAAAAAATAATAACATGTTAAAATTTCAACCCATTCTTCACTCCTCCTCCCTGTTGACATGACCCTTTGCGGAGTCTCATGATTTCTGTCCCTGCCTAGCTCCTCCCTCCTCACCTGCACCCTGGCACCTCCCTCATAGCCCTTGCTGCAGCCACAGTGCAAAGTGCAGCCCCTGTCCCCTCTGTCCCATTGCCCTGCCTGGTGCTGCTGAGCCAGCAGCCAGTGAGACGGCCAGGCTGAGGCTCCGGCAGCTAGCCCTGCGCTGGGGCCTGAGGGGATTCCTGAAACCCTTTCCTTAGTGCCCCTGCCATTTCCCAGTGCTGCTCTCACATGGACACTTTGTCAAACGTGACATTTGTTTGAAACCATTCTCTCTCTTACACTCAAATTCCCCTCCTTCTTTCACACCACACAGCAACTCTCGGCACTCCCCGAAGGTCTCACCAGGGAAAACTCTGATTTTCTCTTGTCCTCTTCCCCCACCCCCTCCCCCGAGAGCTGATCCTGTCAAGGTCTGGGTCATCACACGCTGCTCCCCACACTCCAGGGCCTTCCTGCTTCCTCTGAACAAAAACCACATGCTCAAATGGTCTTCGAGTTCTATGTTGGTGTTTCCTCCCAGAACTGGTTTTCGTACCCCCACCCACTGGGCATCCCACTGTGTCTGCAGACTTTGCTGCTTGTCCCAGCCGGGGGTAGGGAGGGCTGGCAGGTATTGCCCAGAGCTGCTGCTGGCTGCTAGACAGCCCACAGGGCACAGGACGGCTACCGCCAACCACACGATTCAGACTGCCCATGAAAAGCTCTGGTCTGACCCCACTACCTCTGACGTCACCCTGAATCTCTCACAACTGGCTGTGCCTTCCCTCCCCGGGGCCTATGTCCTTCCATGAAAAACTATCATTTAATAATCACTTAGTGCACATCTCTTCCGTGGCAGGCCCTATGTAGATAAAACAAGAATGAGAAGGAATACTTGCGCTGACAGGGTTTACAGAGTGCAAGTTGATGCCAAGGTAAGGAAAATGATTTAATGTACGTGTTAAGTACAGGGCACAAAGGGAGGAGTGTTTGGTTCCCACGTTAGTGGTCGTGATGGCTGGTGAGTGGGGAGACTCCACTAAGCTCAGAGACTGAACCGCAGGTTGACCTTCATCTCCAACCCCTAACACCAGTGTTCCATATACAGCAAGCCCACAAGCATCTAATAAATACTCAAAAGGTTAAGTGAGCCTTTTAAAGTTAAAAAAGGCCATGTCTTCATGAATATAAACCAAAAGGTTTATATTTTCTGAAACTGGAGATTATTTTCAGTACAAGGATAGGAAGTGAAACTTTATTTTCCTTTGAAATTGTATATGCTTTGGTAATACAGAACAAGTCATTCAGGAATAAATCCACAGAAATCAAAACCTATGAAAGAAAAAATACCGGTCCGGCAGCCTGAAGTTTATATCTGGTTCACAGATTGCAACAAAGGGACCTTAAGAGCAGCACCCCCACGAGCAGAAACAAAGATGAGCACCACGCCCAGGTCCACCAGGACACAGACGATGTGCTGGTTCAGGGGACGCAGGAGCCACGTGGAGGGCCCCCCCAAAGGCCCACAGTCAGATGAGCACAAATTACCATGCACTCCCAACGCGTTTGGAGAAGATGCTGGAAAGCACAGAGGAGGAAGTGGGCGACGTCTAGAGCAGTGGTTCTCAACCTTCCTAATGCGCGATGTATTTTCATTATTACAAAGGGGTCATGACCCACAGGTTGTGAACCGCTGGTCTAGAGTGACGCCATAAAAACTCTGCACAGTGATGACACCAGACAGGGCCGTGAGCAGTCCCAGCACCACCGTGAGAACTGCACGTGGGTTTCAGGTCCCCAGTTGTCTACGTCTCACTCAGTGGGACGGCTCTGAGAGCCATTCCCGCCAAAGGCCATACAATCCTTCAACATGTACCTATTGTGCCTACCACGTGGAAATGTGTGGCGGCCACGAGAGAGCCCACAACAGAAAAAACATGGTCCTCATCTTGAAAACATTTTGGCCCAGAAAAGAGGATACAGTTAATTATACAAAATAAATGCTGTGTAAGACATCATGAGACCAGGGCCACAAAGTTATACAAATATACCAAGAGCAAAATCAATTACCTTAGAGGTGAAGGCTTCACTGAGGAGGTTTTCTATTTGGATTATGTGAGAGGATGAAGAGGATTCTGATAAACAGCAATCACAAAGGAGGGAGAAGCGCGTCTCAGGTGCAGCACCAGCAGCAGAAGCCCTCAGATCTCAGAAACAAGCTGCACCTCTGACTAGAGCGCTCGCCAGCATTTGGAGAAAGTGATTTCAAATTTAGGGTGAGGTTGTCCAGCAGAGACCGGAATCCCAGGATAAGGCAAACAGACATTCTTCAAGGGGTGGAGGTTTAGAAATATAGGTCTGACATAGCACTTTTTAAAAATGTATGCTTTGGAATGACACAGGAAGACTGGTTATTAACTCACGTCTAAACCTCTAGGAGAGGATGGCACTGGCTGGGGTTACCACAGTAAGGACAAAAAGGAAAATCAAAACAGGGCAAGGTAAGGGTCTTGGAATCACCCAAAGAAATTCACTCAAATAGGGGATTTTTACCATGAAATACATTGGAGTAGACTGGCTGCCGCGACCATCTGACAACTACCCGTAGCCCCCACCTGCCCTCCTGTCCACCGTCCATAACTCTCGACGCCCCTTCCCCTCTGAGCAGCACCTCTTGCCCTTTGAAGCCCACTCTGTTCCCGCTCTGCCAGTGAGACTGCAAGGACCTCACAGAAGTCATTGCCTCAGTCCACCTGGTTTGTTTTGAGCTCCCTGCAGGGAGCATGCAGGATGTAACCAACCAAACGACCAAGCGACGGCCAAAAAAAGCCAAGTGTCTTTACTGTTCCCATATCAGCACAGAGCTGTTCACAGAGCCAGGAGGTGCACCCACCCTGAGCAGGCACACGGCCGGAGCTGGCAGGCAGGACGGCAAAGCAGACACCACCCAAACACGCTGTGCTTCATGGCACAATGCCTTCATCTCCCACTGCCTCACGCTTCTCCTCTGACTCCATTTCATGGCAGTTTAGGCCCTTTACAATTTTAAATAGAATCTCCAACTTTCACATGCCACAATCCTCCTCTCTTAAAAAAAATATGGACAAAACAATTTCCAGAGTGAAAAGCCTCTGATTCACAATGAAATGTGGGCCAGTGTTGTTAGGTTTCTGACAAAGGACTACCACGTATGCTACAACCTTCATTATTCAAAAGAATGGTTGCAAACAGGAAATTCCAAAAGTGGTGAAAACTTATTTTATATACTTAATTCTTATTCTGAGGTGAATCCTAACATACCTTAATTTTTTAACCTTTTCTACAGGGAATAGGGCAATAAAATGTTTCTATATTTTATCGATCCTAAGCTTGCTAAACTCTAACTTCTGAACCTAACGTAAGTAAGAAAACTTAATGAACAAAAAATAGCAGTCACTTCCCCCCAAAGATACACAGCAAATCTGGCCAGTCATGGATAAAAATTAAGAGTTTGTTTACAAATATTTTTCAGAATAAAAATATATTAATCAATATCCATTTCCAGCCTATTAGTAAACTAAATCAACACCAAAGCTCTTCCAGTATAAAATATCTAAAATTGTCAACAAAACACAAAAATATCTTTTAGAAACCATGGATTATCTGCCAGGAAGTCAGAGGAACAAATGTAGACAAAAAATGATAGCAACAAGAAGGAACCAATGCACAGGGCAGGGGCCCCTGGCCCGGGACAGCCTCACAGACAGCACCAGTCCCCGGAGGCGCGAGGCCTGCGTCAGAACCATGGTCTGAATTCTAGGGACAGAAGATCAATCCTAGGACCGTGAGTGAGAGGGTGCAGGTGGGGAACAACACTCACAACAAAACAAGGACAGTCCAAACTCAGCACGCTCAATTGGCCAATTAAAAAATATCCTGTGATAAAAGGCAGTAGGAACACAAGCTGCTCTCAGGCTTGCCAAACACCAAAAGAAAAAAAAAAAATGTGTCTCCACAGATGCCCCTAACCACAAACCGGCAATTGAGGGTGTGGCTGGAACCCACACTGTCTCTGAGGCCTGGAGAACCCCAAGCCACAAATGCAGGGTCATGTGGCCCTGGCTTTCATGAACTCATCTTGGCCTCACTCCTCTGCAAATGCCCACCTATCTGCAGAGAGATGGACAGATGATAGGGAGGTGGACACACAGCGTCCAGCCTATGTCACCAGCTTCCAGAGCCAATGGCCAGTTTACAGGACCAGAGAGGACCAAAGAACACACTCAGTGGCACACAGGGAGCCATCATCAAGTCTAGACTAGGGCAAATTTGTTAGTACAAATACAGCAGATTTTATTTTCCTGTAATAGCTAGAACAATACCTCTCGTCTTGTAGAGTTTTCTCGAATGTTACTTGCCCTTCCACTGTCAAAAGGTGGATTCCTTCCTGTCCCTCTGAGTGGACGCTGTCCCAGGGACCACTCTGACCAACCGACTGAGGCAAAAAACCAAGTGAGGCTGTGCTACTTGCAGGTGTAACCGTTAAGAGGCCTGGCATCTGCTTTTAATTCTTGGAAGTCAGGTGCCATGTAACAAATGCAAATAACCCAAGTAACAGCGCTGTCAGAAGCTCAACAACTGGAAATTATCAGGGCATCTCAGAGCAGCACAGCAGCTACCAGGGGCTGGTGGTCGAGGGAGAGGCATTTTTCATACGTAAGTTTCCAACAGAATTCCCAACCTTTTCTTCAAGCGTAACTGAAAACCAGTATTTTCCTTTTTAGTGTCAGGGGTTCCTTGGACATGTCTGTTCTGTGAAAGTCTATTTCTCTGCTCCCCTCTTACTCTCATGTCTCCATGAGATGTCTTGTTGAAGTCCAGTGAAGCGTCACTCTGCCCTTCCTCGTGTACAGACGCTGACTGACACAATAGCTACCTATACGCCGTCCTCTGTGATTTCAGCAGCCATTCCATGACCTTCCTCCCTGCCACACTCGGATTTTACTTATTTATTTTTTGTCTCATGGTCTTATTATTATGGGGTTCACTCTCTTCTCATCCTTATCTGTAGTCAGTTCTCAACGTTCTCCCTTATTTGTATCAGAACCTCCCTCATCTCTCCTGCCCGGTGGCTTTCTACAGGCAACTGATTTTATGTATTTCTTGGGGTTTTCTTTCTGCTAAACTCTATTCTTCTTTTCCTGCTTCTAGGTGACTGACTCCAATGCATTGTGATACTCCCTTCACACGGTGGTGGTTATAATGAGGTAAGACATCACATAAAGCACTGATTCACAGCAGGCACCACCGAGCTACAGCTCTCATTACTGCTCCAACTCATCCCTCACTTCACCAGACGGTATTTACAAAAAACTTTGTGGTCCCTCCCCTACAAAATAACCAGAGCTGAAGACACATTACATAAAGAAAGAATATTTTAGGCAGCTTTCTGGAAAGATATCCCATACTACTAATGCATTTCCTTTAGGCTCATGACAAACTTAATAAATACATTTTTTAAAAACCTAAAGAGCACAAAATAAAGCATTTTTCTCCCATACGTTATAGTCAATAACATTCTGATACAACTAGTTGAAAACGAAAAATAAGAATTCTCATCACTAGTTTAAACCATGATCTGAATCGTATTTGACACTAAATCTTAGTTGGTTTAACAGAGAACAGGTGCTCAGTATTCAATACTTAATGCTTTGATTGTCCTTGTCTTTATTAAGGATAGTTACTACATTAAAGTCAGATGTAGGGTGACTGTGCCTAAGTAGTAAACTGTGTCAGTATTTTTTCTTTGGTGGTGAAAAGAAATATGACTTAAAATAAATATCTTCAGATTCAAATGAGCTTCCTTAAAGTGATATGTTGAGGAAAGTGTCAACACCAGGTGATCTGTGATTCTGTCGAGCCTTAGGGAACATTAGCTATGGTGTAACTCCTAATGAAGCAGCTCTGTTGGCTTTGAAGAGATTAGTACTTTCAAGTGCTAAAAAGAAACTAAAAGGCAATGATAATCACTACTGTGAACATTTACCTTGAGTTTGTGTTCTTTCCTGTTGACAATCACAGCTGTGATCTGCTGGTCCATGAAAATGAGAATGGTGACCAGTAAGGCCGGGATGGCGGCAGCCAGGTACACCCACCAGGGGTTGCCCCCAAATGGCGGCACAAACCAACCTCGGTGCGGACTTGTTGGCTTGTGAAAGAGAGAGAACGTGTTTCAGGAAATTGTCAAGTTAATATCTGCTACTTGGTGAACAATCAATGGAGAACACATATTATCATTTTTGGAGAGTCGACATATTGAAAAATCCATAGTAGAAACAGTTATAGGCTAGAAAATGGGGATTATTCACCAAAGCCTTCCTACATGATATTGTTTTTGAAGCAAAACTTTAAAGAAGGGAGAAAAAGGAGATGGACTGTGGGAAAACAAGGCAATGCTGCTTTGTGAACTTGGGATGATTTATGATATGGACTCAAGATGGAAGAAAATGATTTAAGTTTAAGGAGCAGCCAGAAGAAAATCCCAAATGTAATAGTATTTAATAAAGAGGTACATAGTAGTAAGAAATTTAAAGACTACCACCACTTTTGTGGTGAATGAAAATACTCTGGATATTTTAACCAACTTCTGTTCATGGTTTCTAGCAGTTATAAAGAATTTTCCCTACTATTGCCAGAGTACAATAGCTTCATAATATGATGGGTAAGAAGCTACAAGGTTTTTTTTTAATGTTATAGTCAAACTAAACATTCTGGTCTTTTATTTTACATATGAGAAATGATCCAAAGTACTTGATTACATACTTAGAAATGTCTTTAAAATGGGGAATATGATCCTTTCTGTAGTTATCAATCTCTTTTCTATCAGCAAATCACATATGTTTACTACAGAAAAGAATATTTCCTAAGCTCTTCCTTACTTTAAATAAAACAGAAAAAGCTAAAATAGAATACTATCTATCAATTATTATATTTTCTCCAGATTTGCTATCAAGGAAGCCTCATTTCTTTTGAGGCCCTTTCTGTCTCACTTTGCTCAGAACTACTCACTGAATTTATCCACATTTCCCTGCCATTGTCAGGATGTGAACTCATAAGGGGAAAAACTTTGTCTTTTGTATCAATGCATTTCAAATCCCCAGTCTGGAACCTGATTCAAAGCACACACTCAGTGACTATTGGCCTAAATGAATTAATGACGGGATGAATGAGAGTTCACGTCTGCTAGTGGTGACACAGACATGCCGTGTGCCAGGGCGCAGGTGGCCTGCCTGGTCCAGCAGTGAGAAAACTCAAACTGCAGCTAGCTTGGTATTTTCCAGCATATATGATTCTCATCATTGGAGATGATGAGGATTGATCTAGGAGACAGGAAAGGACTGTACCACAAATTCTGTAAACTTGAGCATTTTACTTAACTTTTATAAACTTCAGTCTCAACTTTATAAATCCAGGATGATGCAGCTACGTTTCATACTCCTGGGGATCAAGGTGAATGAAAATGCTTCGGATATCTTAAAAATATTGTAAAGATACTGTATTCTTTAGATACAGTACAGAATCTATAATATTATTAAATCAGTCATTTTTAAGGGAAAATTGATACAGTGTGAAACTTGCATTTGATCCTACTCTTGGTATTTAATTTTAGTGAAGAAATTAGACTAAACATATAGATTAGCCTAACAAGCAATTGATTTTGGAAAAAAAGAGATGGATAACTATATAAAACTAACTCAGAAAAAGGTACAATAAGGTATAACAGAGGTAAGGAAAGAAAGCCACGGAGTTCCAGGAGTGACTGAAGGGCAGACGCCCACTCACCTTGAACTCGCTGGGCACAAGGAGTTTAGGAGTGTCCACACCTACCAGGGCATCTATCACACAAAAGATGAGAATGGACAAGATAATGGCAAAATCGCTGATCAATTTTCTTGCCTAGAAAAATAAAAAGAAATGAGGGATCATTTAGCACCAGACATGTATATTTTCCTATGTTTAAAATGACTGAAGAAATTGTATTGGCTGATAGTTTATAGTAAAAGCTTCATCAGCAAATTGAAGGAGCGTCACACTGCAGAAAGATTATTTTTAAATTGATTTTGTGCTACTTTATAACCTTCCCCCACAGACTACACAGCCTGAAAACCGCACACTGGTCCTGCACGCGGCACGGATGCGCAGGTGAGCTGACAGCCAGGGGCTTCTGCTCATCATCAGGGAGGCAGCACTGTGAACACAGAGTCGGACAAATCCCACAAGGCTGTGTGCATGTGCAACACTCCAGCAGGCGAGGGATGACAAGTTCCAGCCCATCGAGGTCAGTGACATCAGTGACAGGAGATGAGAAAGTGATGGCTGCACTAGCTATCAGGAAAAATGTTTCTCCTTCCGGCCAGTTCTTAAAGTCTCCTCTGTGTGGGGCATCTCCATAGTCTAGTTTCCTTTATGTGACAGCTCTCCAAATTCCCCTGCTCAGGACAAGGTCTGGGCTTAATGGGATGCAGCATTAAACCCAGACCTTTCCCACAGGTGGGCACACAGGCCTCGAGTGTGGAGGCTGCTCTAGTGGCCTCAGTGACGGCCTAACGTCACCAGAGCACAGACATCTGAGCTTCCCATACAGCCACACACCCCGCAATGCATGATGTGATCATTCCACAGAATTTACTCAGTTCCCAGTGCTTTTACTGGTGCCAAGGACATCACAGTAAATAAAATAGACTTGTCTGTCTTCAAGATGCCCATAGCCAAGTTGCAGATGAATGGATAGAGAAACCTGCTGCTAGATGAAATCAGGTTTGACCCAGAGGTGATCAGGTTACCTCAGCGCAAGCAGCCAGTATCCAGTGCAGGAAGAGAGAGCAGTGGGGTGGAGAGGTGCACAGACCTCAGGATAGAGGGTCTCTTCAAAGAGAGAAGTGGGACCACTGCAGACACACAGTCAATAAAAGCCCAAGTGAGGATTGGCAATTCCCTGGCACTGTGGGTATGCTAAAGGCTACAGTGCCCAGTTTGTGACCAGTCCCAGGGTGAGGACCTTTGGTACCATCAGTAGGATCAAAGGTGGGCCTTTTGGCCAGGAGTTCCTTCCACTCCTGGTGGGCTGATTGTGTCAGGCTTAGCTTCTTGGGAAGTACATGCCAGGAACAGAAGCCAGTGCAGGAAGTGTGAGGGGCAAGTTCACACCAATTCACACAATATTTTCTTTCTTTTTTTGAGACAGAGTCTCATTATGTCTCCCTCAGTAGAGTGCCGTGGCATCACAGCTCACAGCAACTTCCAACTCTTGGGCTTAAGCGATTCTCTTGCCTCAGCCTACTAAGTAGCTGGGACTGCAGGTGCCCGCCTCAATGCCTGGCTATTTTTGCAGGCCCATGTCAGGCTTGAAACTGCCAGTCTCGGTGTGTAGCTGGCACCCTACTCACTGAGCTACAGCATGAGCCAAACATAATATTTTCAAGTATAAATAGATAATAGGGTGATTTGAGGAGAAGACCTGCAATAGTAGTGAGGTACAGCCCCAGTCAGGTCACTGGGCAGAGCTTATCCTGAGCTGATCCTTTCTTACCTTTAATTACTTCATCTGAAAACCAGCCAAAAAAATCCTACAGCATCATTGGCTTTCCTATAATAATTCTTATTATAATAATTAAATTTAAAGAGCTCTGAAAGGGTTTAACATATTGCCTAAAACATAATGAACTCTCCTGGTATAAGCTAAGTCTTGTTAACTTCAAGTTCCAGAAGCTCTCCGGCTGCAGAGGCTACTCAAATAAACTTACTGTCAGGAGGCCTTTGAAAGGAAGCCTCAGTTACACGAAACAAAAAATAAAAGCCCAATAATAACATGGGATCGCCACTCAGAGTTAATTTTGGTTGGAAGTATCTAGAATTACTGTAGAAAAAGGATGACTCCCAGAGGCTCAATATTGAAGGAAACTCTCATTTCTTAAGTTTGGTGCAAACAGGGTTCACGCTGGCTATTGAGGAGGTGGGGGCACAGGCAAGTAACAGGACGCGGTTTCAGAATACATTATGACGTTACGACCATCCCTCTGGCCCGCTGGTCCATAAACTGCTGGAGGACCAGAGGTCACTGCAGAGGCAAAAAGAAGTTAGATCTTACTTATCAGCCTCCTGATCTTCACCCAGAAAGTGTGATTTATTGACAACGCATATCCTATAAATTACTCAAAAGAAGGGAAATAGTTATTAAAAAGACAGCTTTCCTCCCCTTGTTTTTCTTAATGAACAGGAGAAGGGGAATAAAAGGTAGCAACAAATCCAATTTACAGTTCCTTGGTAGGAATTCCCATCAGACCCATTCCTTGGTGCTGCTAGAGGACAGACCTGCTCAACTAAAATCACTACCAGGCACCTGGGAAACACTGCTTCTGTGGCTGGGAGAGAGCAGATCCGCACACCTTCTCAGCCTTCTGTAAACTGGATGCCGTGCACACGGTGGCAGCACACCCTCCCGGGGCCACCCGGCCCTCTTACTCCACGACCTACAGAGACTGAGGCAATGATTCCAAGAACCAACAAAGAGAAAGTATCCAGAAAGCTCTAAATTGTTTTCAGAAATTATTTAAGGTATGATAATATCTAAAAAAAAAAAACAAACAATTTTTTTCAGACAAATACATAAATGGTATTTTGATTGGGGTATTGGTTAAACAATGTATGATTTAGAAATTTTATTGTATAAAGTAAAGCTCAAATTAGAATATACTTTCTCACACCCCCCCACCCCAAATCTCAGAACTTCTGAGTCCAAGTCAGTGAGGAATTGTCAGTCAGATGATTCTATTTATTTTTCTTGTTTCAAAATTAACACATATTCATTACAGAATATTTTGAAAAAATAGATGAAAAAATGTTTCCAATTTCATTATCTAGGAATAAATTTTAACACACCTGTCTTTTGTATGTATGCATGCTCACATATATTTGTACATAGGTGTATACATATAGGGTTTGCAAATACTGTTTGGTATCTTGTTTTGGCACTTTTTTTTTTTTTGTCTCATTTGGTATTTTCTATTTTTTTTTATTTTTATTTTTTATTAAATCATAGCTGTGTACATTGATATGATCATGGGGCATCATATTGGTATTTTCTATAATTGTGAGCATTGACTCCATGGTATTATGGAATGGTCGTCCCAAAGTCTATTTTTCTAATACTCCACTATTTAGATTGCTTTCAGCTTTTGACTATAATGAAGAATATGCTAAAGAAATTTTTGCACATTACTGGGCTATTTTCTTAGGATAAATTCCTGTCATGAGAATTACCATTACTATCAAAGCATATACAGAAATTTAGGGCTTTTGGTATATAATGCCAAATTACCTTCTTGAATGTTACATCATTTTATCAATTTTCACTCTATTCAACAATATACAAATGACTACAGGTAGTTTTAAAAGTTAAATCCATACTCAAAGTGAAAGCAATTTATCTCCACTGAAGATATTCGAAAGAAAATAAAATTGTCAAATCATCATTGCCATAGCTTAAGGAATTCCTTGCTGCATTCCAACCTCTCACATTTAACACAGATTTTATACAGACATACGACCCTCTAAAGATGACTTTAATATACATTCTTGACAGTATCTCGTTAAACTTGACGAGCCAAGTCTTGTATAGGTGAAGCGAGGGACATACAGCCTCTCATGCACTCTGGGGATGGGGTGGTGTGGTGTGCAGCCGTCCAACCAGCCAGGAGAATGTTTTCAGACGAGATCAGGTGCGTTCAGGGAGGTATGGCCGTAGACAAGGAGAATGTTTTCAAGAGCAAGTGGCTGGAGTATACCTGCTGTCAGGTTCTGGGAATCAAATCCGGTAACCGGATTTCTAGCCTACTTCCGTGGCTAATCTCTCGTCTTTGCCAGTTTCCCCTCGACTCTTTGGAGGTGGAGTGCCCCACATTCAGACCTTGGTCTCTGATTTTCCTCTGTCTACACTTGTGCCTTTAATGATCTCCTTCAGCTTTGTGCTTTAAATACCATTTACATGCAGAGGACTAAAAGATTTCTATCTCTAGGTCAGACCATTCCAGAAACACCGTCCAGAAACACCGTCCACCTACCTGGTCCTGCACTTAGATTTTTTATAGATACCTCAAACTTATGTCCCAGACCAAGTGCTCAGTCTCTTCCCCCCAAACCCCAGCCCGCCCCCCCTCCCCCGCCCCAGCAGTGAGCCCTAAACCTGTTCTCTGAGTAGTTTTCTCAATTGTAGTTAATGGCAGCTTAATTTTCCTCATTGCTCAGGCCAATAACTTTGGATCCAATGAACTCTTTATTTTCAGAATGTACCCCTGAAGGGTACCCATGTCGTAATTCCCAAAATCTGTACACATGTAATGTTACACGGCACACACGTGTCATGTGACATACAGGAAAATTAAAGTTGCAGATAGAATTAAGGTTGCTAATCAGCTGATTTTGAGATTGGGGGATTGTCTTGAATTAACCATGTGGACCCCACGTAATCACATAGAGCAATGAAGTGCGAGATAGATCTGACTGGCCATTGCTGCCTTTAAAGGTAGAATAATAGCATGGAGCTTTGTTTGATGCCTGTAGTCCCAGCTCTGCAGAGGCTGACACCAGGAGTCTCAGGCTGCAGTGAACTATGATCTCTGCCACTGTGCTCCACCCTGGGTGACAGAGTCAGACCTCACCTTATAAAATAAAAAGTTAAAGGGAAAGGCCACGAGCCAAGGCTTGCAGAGAGCTCCCTGAAGTGGGAGACAGCAAGGGATCCCTTCTCCCCTGAGCCTGCAGAAGGTGCAGGCCTGCCCACACTTGATTTTGGTCCAGTAAGACAACTTCAGACGCTACCCCCAGATCTCACATCTGACTTCCATATCTCACCTTTCAGATCTAAAGTTTTGTTGTTTTAAGCCACCATGTTAATGGTAATTTGATAAAAACAACTATAGAAACTAATACCTAATATAAATAAATATGAGCAATAGATAACCATACGATATGATCTATTCACATCATATGCCCTCTTGATTTTGAAAGCACCCCAAGTAAAGGCAGTCCCGTCAAATGTGGCATTATTACAGCATAGGTACAAAAGTAGCTAGAAAGAAAAATGCTAATAAATATCAGCATTACAGTCCTTAAAATTTATAGAGGAAAAAGACTACTCTATTAATAATGTTGCTTAACCTCATTAGAAATCATAGCGGGGATGATACGTTCTGCATAATTCACCCAGTTCTATTTCCCCTTAAATTGTTCAATACAGTCCAGTTATAGCAGAATCACTTCTGGAGACCGTCTATTATTAAGATATTCATTTCTGAGATACCAGATTCAGTTTAAGCTTCATATTCAAGGAAATTGATAATTTTTCCCAGGCCACTTTTATATTCAACCGTAAATCCTCTAATTAGAGAAGGCAGGCAAGGTTCTATTTTAGCAGACTAATCAGGTCTTACTCTATACCAAAATGAAACTTTAATTTGAGCTGGCAGCGAGCTTGGCCAGACCCAACACGCACTCTGTGCTCTGTGCAGGGCCTGCCCGCCCAACTCTACGGAGATAAGAATCACTCTCTTTGGGCCCTTCTCACGTTTCCAAGCATTTAGAAAAATAAAAATATAGGATTGCTTTTTGTTTTCCCTTTAATTTCATCAAGTTTTATTTCTTTCAAAAACCCAATAATAGTACCCTTTTATGTAGGTCAGTATATCAATGAAAAAATCAAATTAGAAACTCAGAGCTCCTAATTCCTTACTAGCTATCACTCGTAACAATTAAAAATAGAGGTGTTGAAGTGTGAGCACTCTGTCCCCATAAGACGTCAGGCCCAGTCCTGTGGACTCAGAGCCCTCAGAGCTCACAGACAGCACAACTTGTGGGTGACCAGCCTGCTCCATCTCTACCGTCTCAAACTGACAGACCCCAGGAGTATAAATTACCAGTCTACAAGGACACAGCAAAGCTAACTCACAGATAATGAGGGCTTGTTGTACAATGTTCTCCTACTGGAACATGGATGTGCCATGACCTGGCAACGCCCCCTCCATTCATGGGTGAAGAGGAGAACAGCACGTCTCCACACCGTAATGCTTCTTCTATATCAGGCTGCTTTTGAGCTCTTTTATTTTTGTTTTTAATTATAAAACTAGGAGGAGAAAAATATTTCTGTCATCTGCAGGATTAGTAAGATAATATCTTAGTTAATGTAGTAAGAAGCTATCAGCATAAATACTTAAACTACCAAAGCAAAGAATAATTAAGTGAACGGGAAAGAAAATTCAAACAACCAACACCCATACACTGTTCTCTCATTCTTGGGCAAAAACAACTTAATAAATCTACTGTAAACATACTCTCATGAAGAATAATACCGTATTAATTACTGAGAGAGTCATAATCACAGAACACGCCCACAGTGAGAAGCTAGTTAATTCACAAGTTCCTCAGAAGCCCCAAAGGGCACTTGGATTCCACTATCAAGGACCCACCGCAGCTGCTCCTAAATTAACTGGGGACAAGGACCCCAAGCCTGCTGAGTAGCTCCCAGTGGAGAGGCCGTCACAGAGACGGACAGCAGCAGGGACCCTTGGGTGCCCAGGGCCCTCTAACTCACAGCGTCAGCTCCTCCCACGAGTATGGTACTTGGACAGTGCTAACTAGCAGTGTAAGGAAGCATTTATTCTAGACGAAAAGCATATGCCAGACAACTATCTGCCTTTCAGTAATCACAAAAGGCGCATGACATCATAGGAGCTTGGAAATTTGATCCCCTTTGTCACCAATGCTATGAAGCACTGTAAAAGAAATATCAATATTAGTCATAGCAATGATTATAATCCACTGCCCTTTATTTCAATAATACCCACTTCAATCAGAATGTAATAAAAGGGAAGTGTGATTTAGACGCTAGGATTTTAATGCCGTAAGTTCCGAGCAGAGAGATTTGGGAAGCAAAGAAGAGACGTGGACTGGACAATTTATCTAGGGGCTTGGAGCTTGTGGCAGGGAGTCTGCTGGGGGTAGGGGGTAGGGGGTGGACGCAGGCTCAGCAGAGATGCTAGGGGACCCTGGTGATCACTACCAGGACTCTTCTCCCACCTGCCTCAATACCAGGCAGCAAAACAAGGAACCCCACGAGTGCGTGCAGGAAGGAATGACTGCACCACGTGGGAAATACTGCAATCCAGTCAGGCTACTCCCTCCTAAGCTGAAACTGAAAATGTGTAGCTAATCGAGAGAAGGGTAACCGGAGGGGTGGGGGTCCAGAAAACGCTCACAGGAGGAAGGAGAGTAGGTTTCAAGAAGCTATCAGGGGAATCTATCTCCAAACATGTGGAGCCTGCCATGGACAAGAGAAACTGAACGCGTTCTGTGCAGCTGCCGACTATACAGCAGACTCTGGATGCAGGCTGTGGAAAGGCAGGTCTGTGCCCACATCAGGAATTCTGAGGGATACTAAGTCCCAGGAGCATTTGAGCAGTACCATGAGGACCACCTGTCAGAAGTGAAAGGCATTGTTAGACTAGGTGGTACTCAAAGTTCTAACACTAAAATTTACTGAGTAAGGCTCAATTATCAAAATTTCTTGACCCTTTAAATATGGTCTTCTTGGATATAGTTCAAAGAAACATTACGTTAATAGTGTAATAATATATTAATTAATAATAATCACTTTGAAAGTATAAGAATAAAAGTTTAAAAAAGAATAATTGATAAAACATATAGTATATAAATTATTTTTATTACTAATTTTTCTTTTTATTTCTCTTTTTTAAATTAAATCATAACTGTGTACATTAATGAATTTATGGGGTATAATGTGCCGATTTGATATACAATGTGGAATGCTTATATTAAACTGGTTAACATAACTATCACCTCACTCACTTATCTATTGTGGTAAGACATTTATACTCTATTCTTAATAGTTTTGTAATGTACCATTGTTGTGCTCTGTGCACATTCGGTGAGGTCCCACCAAAGCATATAAATCAGACAATCTGGAAATGGCACGGGAGGGTGTTTTGTGCTACTGCATATTTCACCGTTGTCGACTTTTCTACATGGACAGACTCGCGGATAGCACACAGGAGAAATGGAGCGTCACCGTCCATCACCTCTGTCCACAGACGGCCTCTATGCTGCTGTTAAAACTCTCCTCAAAGGCTTTGATCATGTTGTGCTCCCAGCCCTATTTTTCTGAGGGCTCAATTCAAATCGACTGTATTTTGCTGTTGTTGTTGTTATACATTGGTAAAAGCTGGAGTATATATAGTCTTTGTTAAATGTTTAACAGACTCATTTGTACTTATAATTAGATATCCCTTTGTCATTAACAAAATAAATATGAAAAACAATTTTGGATTAAAAATAAATTTGAATTCACAACTTACTTTCCTTGGTACAAAATACCATAAGAATTTGAAAATTTCATTCTCCTTAAGTGACAGCAAGGTCATTTTCAATGGCAGGGTGTGATCTGATGTTCTCCAAGAACCAGACAAATGCCACCCAGGTTACTAACACTAGAATGGGACACAGAGTCCATGCCCACTACTTCTCACTCATTCTTTAATACCCTATTTGCTTAAGCTTGACAGTTTTTCCTATTCACCAAGAATGGTTCTACCCAATTCTTATAAAAAGTTGTTTATAGGCCGGGCTTGGTGGCTCACACCTGTAATCCTAACACTCTGGAAGGCCGAGGCGGGTGGATTGCTTGAGCTCAGGAGTTCAGATTAGCCAGAGCAAGAGCGAGAGACGTTTTCTCTAAAACTAGCCAAGCATTGTGGTGGGTGCCTGTAGTCACAGCTACTTGAGAGGCTGAGGCAAGAGAGTAACTTAAGCCCAAGAGTTTGAGGTTGCTGTGAGCTGTGATGCCACAGCACTCTACCTAGGGTGACAAAATGAGTCTTAAAAAAACAACAAACAATAATTTTTGTTCAATATTTGAAACTGATATATCAATTAATTTCAGGATCTATAGTACTGGTTTTTAAAGACATATATAAAAGAACATCCTGCATAATCTAAATATAGCATAGAAGGTGTGATAGGTATCAATATTAACTGGGATTTAGATGATTTTGTTTATTTAAATGACACTAATAACCAGGCAGCATATAAAAAGAAAATCTTAACATTACACCAATGCCTGTGAGGATTAGAACTGAAATATATTCTAAGAAGAAAAATTAGAAACCTGAGCATCTCCTTAAGAAAGCCCTTCTCATGCCCATCATAACTGCCAACAGGGTACAGTGAACATGTTACATGAAGTCCCAATAATTCTGCCTGGTCATAGGTTCTGTGGCTTTCTGACTTCTACTGAGTGCAGCACTCTCTGGTTTTAAGCTGTTGCCTTCATTTTGCCTCCACACACAGCATTGGAATTGCTGTTCCATGCTTAGGCTGATTTGTTGGCGTGGGACTCTGTGAGAACGATTCACAATAACACCCTGAGCCACCTGCCATGGAAGATCACAGTTATGATGTGATGGTCCCACTAGAAGCTTTGGGGCTGAAAGACCTGACTAAAGACTTAAGGCTGATCTAACAAACCACTCTACACACTTCTGAAAAGAGGAACACACACAAAAACAGTCAATGGATGACTGGTATTTCCACTGATGTGAGGACAATTAATGACCTAGAGGAGGTAGGGGAGAGCAGAGAGAGGGGAGGAGGAGGGCGGTTGGAGGTCACAGTGTGTGACATACCTTATGGTAGCAGGACACAATTATAAGAAGAACTTTTACCTAACAAATGCAATCAATGAAACCTGGTTCTAAAAACTAAAACAAAAAACAAACCAAAAAAAACCTATTAGGACTTAAATGTCCAGTGCCCAGAGGAGCTGTGAAGAACGCATTTGCTGCTGTTGTTTGGGAGACTGGTCTGTATCTGTCTGTCAGACCTAGCTGGTTTATTGTATTACTTAAGTCCTTCATTTTATCATTTATCCATCCATTATTAAAAGTGAGATATTGAACTCTCAACAATTATTGTAGAAATATTTTCTCTGTTCATTTCAATAATTTTTTGCTTCCTACATTTTGATGATCTGTCAGTAGGTAAATAAATGTTTATAATTATTTTTTTAAAAAAATAGAAAGCATTTGACATAATTCAACATCTTTTTATGACAAACTCTCAACAACAGAGTTGAATAAAATAGGAATATACCTCAGTACAATATGTGACAAACCCACAGCTAACGTCGCACTCAGTGGTGAACAACTCAAGGTTTTCCTCTAGGAACAAGACAAGGATGTTCAATTCTGCTCAGTATAGTATTGCAAGTTCTGGTCAGGACAATTAGGCACAAGAAAGAAATGAAGCCATTCACACAAGAAAGAACAGACAAATGGATTCTCTTCGCAAACCACATGATCTTATTAAAGAAGACCCTGAAGACTCCACCAAAGAACTGTAACGCAGCAGTCCAATAAAGCTACAGCAGACCAAGTCAACAGATAGGACCCGGTGGGGTTTCCACACACCAACAACAAACTCGCTGAAAAGGAAACCACAATCCTATTTACCATCATTACAAAAGAATATAATACTTAGGAATAAATTTAACTGGGGAGGTAGATGATCTGTGCTTTGGAAATTATTAAGAAATTGCTAAAAGAAACCTTAGATGTAAGTACATGAAGAGACATCGTGTGCTCATGGATTGGAAGATTAATATTAACTAAAAAATCCATGCCACCAAAGCAAGCTCCAGACTAAAAGCAATCCTGATCATTTCTGTGACATTTTTCACCAAAATAGAAAAAAAAAAAAAAAAATCCTAAAGTTCATACCAACTACAAAAGGTCCAGGATCACCAGTCTTAAGAAAACAAAGCTGGAGGCGTCACATTATCTGATTTTAAAAACTACTGCAAAGATACAGTGATGAAAACTGCACAGCACTGGCAGAAAAGTACGAGACCAGTGTAGCAAAGGCAGGCCCAGAAATGTACCACCCGCGGCCAGTGGGTTGTGATAGAGGCTGGGAGCACACAACAGGGTGAGGGTCGTCTCTCTCAATACATGGCAACAAAAACTAGATATCCACATACAGAAAAATGAAATACAATCCTATCTTGCAATGTACACAAAAATGAATTAACAACTAAACTATAAGACAAAATTTCAGTGGGATGAGATGAACATGTCTCGATATCCATTGCATAGCATAGTGACCAGAGGTGGTAATAACATGTTGATGCTAAAATGCTGAAGATTTGATTTTAAATGTTTTCACCAGAAAAAAATACGTTATATAAGTTTATGGGTGTCAATTAATTTGATTTAATCATTCCATAATGTCTATGTATATAGAACCATCACTGTACTCCATAAATAGATGCAATCATTATCTGGCAATTAAAGGTAAAAACAGTTTTTTAATGAGAAAACAGTCTCCATATAAATATTGAAACTAGTTTATTTTGCAAATTATGATTTACAAGTGCTTCACAAATGCCCCACTTTTCCACCTATTCTGCCCATATTCTATCAGACTTTGGCAGGTGGTGATGGTTTTACACTTGGTCTTAGCCCAAGAAGCAATGTGGTGATGGTTTTAAAGTATAGCCAAAAATACAAACAAACACAAGATTACTCAACAAATTAATAAAGAGGAAGGGAAAATCTCAGTGAAGAGGAGATTTTCCTCAAAGACCTTTGTCCCCACATCTGCTCTACTCAAAATTCATACAGGTGAAGAGGTGGATGAAGACAGCACGTTCTCCTGTATGTGAATGTGGGAAGCAGTGAGGGGGGCGAGAGGCAGTGGGGTGGACAGTGGTCACCTGCAACTTACACCCCGGCTCAGATGCTGGTGCGTGTGGCAGAGAACATGTGCGCTGCAGGCTGCCTGAGGACTGGCCTCTGTGACATCCACGGTAACCAGACTAAGTCAAACTTGTCTTTTAACATTTCGGGAAATTTTTCATTCTTTGGGCCATTTAGGTCTGGACATTTCATTACCAGCTCCTTACTTCATTTTTCAATTTTATAAGAAGAATCAGAGAGTCAAAAATCTCCTGAGTAAAACTAAATATATTAATTTTAAGTTTCGCTTCCTAGAGATCATAAAAAGGAATTTCTCCACGTGCATCTCATCTTCTGAAGTCCTTCCACTCCTTTTACACAAAACACAACAAGAGGTTTGGGGACACATCAGCTGTGCAGAGCAGGTCACTGATATAAATCAGGTGTGATGGAGATTGCCTAAGAAATACTGACACTCTAAGCGCTACGAACTGAACCGTAAAGGAAAGGATTATCTCAGTTTCATTCTGCAGATAAAAAAATACAAAATGCCATGAAGTAAACAGTCTTATCTTGTAGTCTCCTCATGAACCCCAGCTTTGGCTTCACGTTCACCCAAGCATATTAATGGGAGACAGGAAGTCTACACAGACCAGTTTAATTATCTGTTTCTCCTCAGTTATCCATCATTATGGGACATTATGGGAAGGGAAGTTTGGCTCAGATGACACTCATATCTTAAACCAATACTTGGGTAACAACACAATGTAAGTTCACTCCCACAGCCCATAATTAAAAAGCTCAAATACTTACAACGGACAGTGATGGGCAAGAAATTCTACAATATGAAAATTCCCAATTAATATGAAAAGATTACTTGCCATTTGATTATGAAAAAAGAACATTAATATAAACAGGGTTTTTTGCTGATGTGCTTAAACACAATGGACTTACAAGGTCTTTTTCTTCATTCGTGCATTTTAAAATAGAATCCCTCCCACTGCTTGCCTTCAGTACATTCAGAACGATGAGACTTCAGGATAGAATTATGCAAGCAAACCTCTGGAAGGGTCTTCAAAACTGGACTAAATTTATTACAAATAAGTCAAACAAAGATTGAAATGCATTTTTGTTAACACCCAAAGTTATACTGGACAGCTTGACTACCAGCTGCTCTTTTCATTTTGTACAATTGTATTATTTTTGAAATGGTGTAAATCCAATGAAAATGGCTCAAAACTCAGGTACTTACTGTGGTTGGAAAATAGCGACTGGTTTTGAACTTTTTCAGAGCCATGGAGGAGGTGTACGTTCCCAGGAAGAGGATGAAAGACATGAGCGTGACGTCGGGAACGAAACCACAGCTGTTCCCCACAAGCTCCCCGCCATACTTGACACATTCCTTCTTGGACAACAGCGCCCAGTCCAAGGAAGCATTATGGTGCTGAAGAAGAAAAACAGTGAAACGTTCAAGAGAGCACTGAAACGTCAAAGGCAGCATGGATACTTGACAGCCTATACAGAGGTCACGCTAAGAGTCCCTGAGAGACGGCCTGGGGAGACAGGGGATGAGATACTGATGGAGTGACAGGCCTGGGGGGACACCATGGCAGTGACTCAACATCCAATCACACAATTTGTTCACCGGTTTAGGCGATGGCCATACAATGACCCATCTGTTCAATAGAAACAAACCACGACGTCCTTTCCTATGAACCTTCCCCACAGTAAACGGAGACGCACCAGCAGAATATTAAATGTGAGATCCTCGGAAACACCTTTGTTGTCCTAAAAGCACTTACCCCAGCAGAACACAGCTTCTCATGCAGGGATGGCTAACGCTCTGGAAGTCACAGCAGGGGAACAACTCACACTCCAAGCACGCTCACGCGAAATGGTTAACCCTTGTATGTATAACTAGAGGCTGGTGATTTAAGGAATTAAACTACATAGCTGTGAAGTGCTCCTGCTTGTTTGACTGCACTTTCTAACACAGTGGAGTTATTTTCTCATTGACCGCAAGTCAGCACTCTGCATGTCCAACACTGGTCTTTGCTGCGGTGTCCTTGGGCCCTGGAGCTGTGACGGGACACCCCCCACCCCACCACTTCCCGCACAGAGGCTCATGTTCCCGCACTGCTGTCAGGGTCCGGGAGGGGATGTGTCTCTCTGTAGCTCATGCCGCCTCCCATCTCCTAATACACAGGAGCACCTTTCTCCAGCCTGGTGGGGAGGCTCAGTGCGTCCCCTCTCGGCACCCTCAGGTCACACCTGGCTCTTTCTCTGGAGAACTGCCATCAGCCACACAACAGCCCCGTCACCAGGAATGGCAAGACAGGTACTGGCCAGCACTAACTGGGGGTGAGGACCCACCCCTCAACTCAAGATGGGGCAGCCCTCTGCACAGCCTACGCTCTACCCTGACGTCAGCTGAGACGCATCCTTGTTTAATCCCTTCCCTGCCTGTGCCACGTCTCCTGGGCTGTTTCCACTGTGGTTCCTCTCTTAATGCCACATGTACCCCCACGTCCCTAGGCCAGAACCTAACTCTGCCAGCTCACTTGAATCTCTGCTCAACCAAAAGTCTATAGGCTCTGAGCCTAAGGAATTTTTAATAGGATATTAGAATTTGGAGAAAATTCAGAGATAATTTGATGAGACTTCTTGGCCCCTAGTACTGCACATCCCAGGAAGGTGGGCATTTGTTCGTGGCCTGTGCATTCTCTGTGAGCAGTTTCCTGCTCACCCATTCCCTTGCTTAGCAAAATTTCTGCATATATCTTTCTTATACTGATATTTGATCCTCCTTAAATACTTAAGCTTTAACTGAATTTCTTTTGCCACGCAGACCTCTTCCTTACATATTGTGATAATTATGACTGTGACTATCTAAATAATCAATGTGGCTATGTGGAAGGGATCAAGTGTATCAGGTTAGAGACATTCTAAATACTTACTGTTTTATTCCTTTTGAGTCCAGGATTAATGGGTATATTATATGCTAACAGAAGAGTTATTTGAGAATGCCTGGGAAATAAACATGGGAAATGTGAACTTCTCCCGTCCTTTGCCGGCAAGAAAGCGTTCCACCTCACCCCAAACACATCGTCTGCATCTTTTACTAGTCAGTGAATTCTCTGGATGGGAGTAACCTAGTCATAAAAGAAGAATCTTTGGCCAGAAAGTGTTCATATGTCTATAAAACACAAAAGGCAAAGTATTTACATAAGTACAAAAAGGCCCTAGTTCTTCTCCTAAAGTATTTTTTCTACAGTAGCTTCAACGTGTACTACACAGCTGAACTGCATAATTGCTCCTTTATCAAACTCTACTTCTGGGAGGTGATTAATAATACCTCATTTTGTTTTTCCGATTTTTGTATATGAAATGTAATACATTTAAAGTTTAGAGGTTATAAGAGGTAACCTATTTCTCTGTTTTAAAATCAGCAAAAATGTACCATAATTTCACATCAGCACTTTAATATCAGCAGAGTTATTTTTTATAAGTAGAGTTCCCCAAAGAGGAACTATTGGGGGGGGGGGGGTGTAAGATGTATTTAAACAATAATCACAGACCAATTTAACACCTTCTCCATCTGGAGGAAAAATTAAAGCAAAATAAACTTTCAGTTTAGTGTTGCCATGTAAAATATAGGATTTTCAGCCACACTTGAATTCAGCTGAGCAATGAATGATATTTTAGTATGTCCTATGCAATATTTAAGATATACAGGGTGGCCATGAAGTTCATGTGCAACTATAAAAATATTCAAAATTTATCTAAGATTCAGATGTAACCATGCACCCGTTATTTTTATTTGCTAAATCTGGTAACACTATTTCAATTTGATATAAGATATTTTGAGTAACAGTAGCAACTGGAAAACAGAAAATTGTACTGGGATCTAAAGGTGCGGTTTAACTAACACGGCCGTTATAGAAGCAGTAAGATAAAAAAAAGAACAACAGATTTTAAAAGTTTCCTTAGAGAAAGAAAAGATGTTCACTTAAATATTAACTAAGGACACGAGGCAGTGGAAGGAAGCATCTAAGTGAGCAGCTGGAGACAAGAGGCTGAGAGAAGGAACACTCAGCTTCGCTGAGCAGAGGACAGAGCTGGAACAGCCCCACAGAGGCCCGAGGGGTCCTTGTAGGAGCCTCCTGCTGAAAAGGCAGCAGAAAGAGGACAGCAGCACCGCAGAGAGAGGAACCAAGGCGATGAAGGCTGGTGGCTGCCGGAGTGTGAGGGACAAACTTTGGGCATGTATTTCCTTCTGTCTTGGCAGAAAGGAGTGACACAGCAGAGACATCATGAGCACAGAGGCGGACGTGGGGCCACCGGACACCTCGTTCATTTACCCAGCAAGTCCTGCAGTGAAAACTTACTGAACAGCCCCACACGGAGGAGCTGGCCAGGAGCCCTCAGACGGCTGGAGTGGAGAGAGCACTTGTCCACAGGGGCAGTGAGAAAAAGGTTTACAGGAGATGGGACCAACTTGCTGAAGGTGTTAAATGAGGTAAATCTCACAAGAAGAGATTTCAATCTATTTGGGCGAGGGGTTCATTTTCAAGAGAATTAGCTTGCTTATATTGTGTGAATTCACTTACAGTTCTGAAACTTAGAATGTATACTGGAGGAATTATTTTAAAATTGAAAATATCATAGAATTCTCCCCAAAGAAAAAAGTGGGGTCTATATGTTACAAGATGAACAAAATGTAGACAGTCCTTCACGCTAGATGATGTTACCTGGGCCTTCATCATACTATTCTATTGTAATGCGTATTTGAAATTATCTATGATATTTTTAAAAGCACAAACATGTAATCTTCAAGAGATTTAAAGACCAAATGGTTTCTACACTTGACTTTCTCAATGGGAAAAAAGTCACAGGACGCTATGCTAAAATTAATGTGGCCTTCCATTTTCCGTGAAAACAAATGTCAACTCTTAGAATCACCCTGACGGTATTGTGAATCAAACCACTTTGCTTCCATGTCTGAGTGTCAAGGAGATAGCATAACTGTAAGAGCTGCTAGTCTCACGACTAACAGCATCTCTGAGTAATATAATATGGGGGAGAAAATAATGAAAGGTTCTGAATACAGTAAGTCTTAACTTACCATCAATAAGTTCTTGCAAACTGTGACTTTAAGTAAAATGACAAAGAAACAACAATCTTACTATGGCTGATTGACATGAATAACAGTTAAGTTACTCAGGCAAGTTTCTGGGCAGAAGAAGTCACCAAACTTGTAAATCAAGACCAAAACATTTCTAATATTAAATATTGAAATTAAAAGTGAGCTATATGTACAGATATGAAAGATGAATAAAAAACAAGTAAGGTAACTGTTTACCCACATATTTCAGTTCAGCAGCATGACACCTGGAGCCTCCCCAGGAGGAGCCACAGCTGGCAGAACACCTTTCTACTGCACCACAGGGTGAACTCACAGTCACACCCACACACACGCACTGACTGGGAGAATTTAGACTCAGCCATGAACTCGACATGTGGAGGAGACTGGAGTACTGTAGAGAGCTGTGCAGATGTGAGGAGAGTGCACCAACTCCACACAGACACGCCCCAACCAGGATGGAATCTTGTCAAGGTCGTGACGAGACAATGCCATCTAAGGACTTGCTGTACCTGAGTCTCAACTGGAAGATGCACACCTTTTTTTAATAAAAATGAGGATGATGTGACAGATGGAAGTCTGAGAGTGAAGCAGTTAACACACTTGCACAGGATTCCCCCCCAGTGGGGAAATGTACAATCTGCAGTGCTCTGAAACCTGATCACCTACAGCACACGTGGGGGCTGCCGTCATAAAATACCAAAATGAATCGTTTCTCTCGTGATCAAGGTTATAGAGACAGTCACTCCCATCCTAACAAATATAGCAAGCTAGATAAGCTATAAAATCAATAGTTTTTTTAAAAAAAACAAAACCCACTGAAGAGATGAGGATGCAGAGAAACTTAACTAGATCCCCAGACACTGGCAGCCCTTCATACAGAAAAGAGAGCCGCACTGCTACTTCCCAGGAGGAACAGCAGAGAAGGTGAGCCTGCCGCAGACGGAGGCAGGGAGACAGCACGTGGTGTATTTTTAGTGGCTGCATGCAGACTGGAGGAGCAAACCAGAATTCAGAAGAACGTTAGGTGTTACCTGAGCTGCATCCACTGACATTAACATGCTCATGGTCTCCGTGCCAAGTGCACAAGTCACACAGGGAGGACGGGAGGTTAGAAGGAGAACTGAGAGGAATCTCCCTTAGGCACACAGAGCCTCTCCGAGTGTGAGAAAGCCACTTTCTGTCTACTAGAAGCACAGCTGGAAGAAAGCTGCAGAGGCACACGGCCACCTCGGCAGGGCCTCAGGCGTCTGCTCCAGAGGCTGGGGACAGAGTTCTGGGTACAGAGCAGCCTCCCGAGGGTCAGGAAGCTGCTGTGTGAACAAGATGCAGCCTTCTATGGATCTGCCCGGATGACGGGAATATTCTCTATCTTGCTTGGATGGTGCCCACACAGGGTATAAAACCATCAGAACTCCTCCCAGTAAACACTTCAGAACAATGTCTTTTAAGGTATGTCTCAATTTAAAAAACAAAACAAAATAAAACAATAAGGAATCTGATCTGAAAAACATATACTAGTGGATCCTTTCAGTTGGCTCCTCAGGAGACACCCAGAGAAGTTTTGCTCTGGCCCGTCCCTCTGGGGAAGTCAAGAGATCTTCCTGCTCTGTCTTTAGGTGAAGTGAGAATGAACTGCAGCTGGTCTCTGGGCCGACAGGCACCGGCATAGGAACTCTGTGCACAGCTGCAGGGACACGTCAGTAGAAATCTAGAGGGAAACTGGTGATGGTGAAAGAGAAATAAAGGCCATTTCAATAATAAGTGGAAAATGCTCTGAAACTGCCTTTTTATCCCGAGGTATCGTTATTCTAGAGTTCTAATCTCTGTTTAAAAGTGGCAGTACTCACCTTTTCCTGCCTTTCCCCCAGAAACACACCCCAACCACCAAGAGAAGAAACTTGGCTTCGTGCTAATGAAGCTGCAGGAAAAGCCTTTCTTCCTCCATAGGATGGTCTCGGGGCACTTAGGGGGAGCCTCTCTGGCTGGGGGTTGCACATTACTGGCATCTGATCAAACCAAAAAGCTTCCGCAGTGACTGGGCCTTCTCTCGTACTACAACTAAGGCCAAAATGGAAAGAAGGAGATGCAGACTGATGACAGTGTATCCCAGGAGAGGGTCAGAGCGGCAGAGCCTGTGGCCAAGCAGACAGGGACTTACTGGCCTCTCAGAGGCAAGGACTCCCAGTCTCTCTCCTCCACTGACCCTCAGGCTATGGGGACAGTGTAGCCTAATGAAACTATAGCAATACTTAAATAGAATAACAACAGTAACTAACATTGGCTCGAGCTGCCCCTGAGCCAGCCATGGTGCTAAGCCCTACCTCACAGTAGCTCTGGGGCGAGTGCTAACATCACCGCGCTGGGGCTGGGGATAGAGGGCCCTGAGCCACAGAGCAGTGCTGCTCTACACTAGAAGCAGCAGGTTGACACAAGGACTCAGCATCTGTGAGCTCCTCTAAGGAAACACGAAGCCACCTCCATAAAGGATGGAAATAAGGCAGATCTAGAGCTGGAAAGCCCTGAGTTCCAATCTTGGTTTTACCATGTAGCAGTACACAATCTCTGGAAGGTCAGGTACCCTTTCTCGGCCTCTATTTTAGCTACAAAATTGAGGTGACATGTTTTCCACAAAGTCATTGTGCCTGGCACCGAGCACGTGCTCAATAAATAGTAGTTACTCCTGGTGACAATACGTCACATCGCCTCTTCATGCTCACTTCTGAACTGTTCACCTGCGTCACACTGGTGTGCATGTGCACGCCCACAATGGACGTGAAGATGGTGACGTGGCTGGGAGATGAGGAATGAAGGCTGAGTGAACACGGCACTGCTGACTGCACACCCCGCCCCCCACACACGCATACACACTCTCCTTCCTGGTCCCTCCCCATGAGGTGCTGCACCCAGCGCCTGGGTGTTTTAGTGAAGGTGTGTGGTTGGTGCACATGAGCAGCCGGCGGCCCTGGAGCACAGAGCGCCCTGGGGACTAAAGGGCAAACCTGCATTTGAAAACGCCGAAGCATCGTGGACCACAAACACCACTCAGAACCACCCAGATTTTCGTTCAAACCTTCCTTCTAACCTTTGATGCTTCTGTGACTTACAGCAAAAAAGATTATTTGCCTCTGGAGTTCCAATTTCTCTCGCCTAAAGGTAGAGAAAATCACAGCTGAGGGTCTGTGCTGATGACTGTAACACGTGATAAGGTTTGTAAGGACAGCAGAGGGTTAGACTCCTGGTCTCTGCAGAAAGGGCAGCCACCCTGTGATTACCACTGTGCCCCGTGTCCTCTGTCACAGTCACAGATGCCAGCCAGGACCTCCACACATTTCCATGAATCTCGCTGTGACATCCTTGTGTAATTACATATCAATCACTGGTGTCTCTTCCGGGACTTGCCCAAGATGGGCCTTAAAAGCTCATTAGTTTTAAAGCTTTCTTTGATTAGTTACGAAAATAATTAAGTTAGGAAACAATCTCTTTAAGTTAGTGGAAGTCAGTGTTTCATTAATTTTTATTACAAGTTAACCTATGCTTTTTAATTATTAGTTTTTTCCCCCTATGGTATGAATTTTAATTAAAATTCTTTAAAATCTAGAAGGAAATACATTTCTCTTACTTTAGGCAAGTACTTTTAAGTAACAAACTGGCTAACTAAAGTACTGAAAATTGAACTCTTTTGTGTACATATGTGGTAAAATACATTCCCACCTTCTCACACCTAGACACACACTGTCAAACACAAAAGAAATAGGTAAATCTGTGAAAAGTCAGACACTGTGCAGGAAAGAAGTCAGCAGAGCCGTGGGGTGAGAAGGCGGCAGTGCTGCCCGGGGAAGGGACAAAACACCATCTCTGAAGGGAAGCTGTGGGCACTCACAACTAATATCTGCAGGAATGTTCCCGTCTCCTGAGAGACGCGCATTCTACCACCATGAAGTTTTATGGCTTTTGTCTTTCTAACTGCGAGATTGATACTCCTTGGTAAGATTCCATACCCAGCACAGAAGGGACGTAATTGCAAGTCTTTCCCCTTTCTCTCCAACACAAAAGTCTCCTTCTAGTGTGTGACCTTCCATGCAAAACAGCTCATTTTTAAAGCTTAGTTCCAGTCCCTAAAAGATCCTTGGTCTCAAGCCATGGGAAAGGACGTCATATGACCAAGGCACAGCCCTTCCTAAGTGACAATTCCCTTCAGTGAGGAGAACACAGCGCCATTCGGCCGCCCATGCCGGACCAGGGGGACATCCCGCTCTCGTTTTCAGCTTCTCACGTTTTCCCTTGTGAAAATATTTCAAAGTTATAATTACTGAAACATAGCATTTAAACTCCTAAGAATGTCTGAAAAGCATGTAACAGGTTATAAAGATCGGCTTCCGTTGTTTCTCAAAGGGGAAGAAAAGCTGACTACAGATGTCCCTTCACTCTCAATTATTATTGAACATAATGCTGGAACTGCTGACGGGCAGGATGCATTACCACAAGTAGAGCCCACGATACACAGTGTGCAGCTGGTGTGAGACAGGATGTCACTCACCATGTCAGAAGACACAGTTGGCAAATCTTCGGGGGCCAGTGTGGTGACGTTAGACATGGAGATGTTCACTGTAAGCAAAAGACAATTTGTGACTATAAAAATAAAAGAGAAACAACCTAAGTGAACAATGAGGCATTTAAACATGCAATTCTAGGCATCAAAAATGTCTGCAATAGCAACCTGAGGGCACAATGAGTTTTTAATTTTTACAACGCGTGTTTACCTCTTACCTAGATTAAGAAAAAAAAAAAAAATCAAAGATTTGGATACATCTCTTAGGCTCGAATCTGATAAGAAACAATGGCAACTATTTAAAAGAATGGTATTGAAATTTGTTTCATGTTTCAAAAAACACAAAAAATAAAACTTCTCTGTTATTAAAAGAGACTCAGTGTATTTTGTCCAGTGAAGGAAATGACTACTAATAATTAATTGACCATTGGGCTTCACATAAAATCTCACAAATTGCCGCTTTTCTATACTGATTAAGAATTAGTTAATATGTAACTTTTGGAAATTTAGAGTGTGTATGAGAAAGTATATCTTGTAAAATAAAAAATTACTAAATACTTTTGGGGGCAAGACACGATCATAAGAGGGACTTTACCTAACAAATGCAATCAGTGTAACCTGGTTTCTTTTACCTTCAATGAATCCCCCACAATAAATTAAAAAAAAAAAAAAAGACTAAATAAATAATATAAATATAATGGGGATGAATATTTAATCTAATCTTTAAAATTTATTTTCATACAACTTAGTACAGATTGAAGATGTCAGTTAAAAAAGAACCTAGTTTACTTATTAAACCAACCTTCCTCTTAGAAATGTTTCATTAGTTTTATTTTACATTTTTAATGAAAATTAAAACATAATTAAGTAGACTCTCTATGAGATGACCATCCAAGAGACTGTAACAAGCCGGGCAACAAGGGAGGTGGTGGCCACGGGAACAAGGTTGGTGCCCTGATGGGCACCCGGGGTGCGTGTCCAGCCTGTGAAAACTCGGTCAACTAAAGGAGGTGGTTAATGTAGGGAGGTGACCAGCTACAGAAGTTCTACTGTATTTAAAAATTATTCTAATAATTAAAATTATTCTAAAGGAAATAATTTTCTTTATTAGAGAAGACCTGTTCCTACTATGCAAAACTTCATGTATTAGAAGATAAGCAGTTACCCAGAATATCCTCAATTTATAGCACTATTGTCAAACAACCCCAGGCTTGGACCCTGAGGGTCAGGTAATGCAGGTAGGGTCAGAATTGCTAATAAGTTTTTGCTTCCCACTCCCTTCCCTCTGAGACGGAGCCTGCCTTTTTAGATTGCCTTGTTTCAGGTCGTTCCTACATAAACCTTTACGAAAAAACACAAATTTCTTCGATGGCTGAAATGGTACCAGGAGGGAAGAACAGATGCTGCCCCTGACCATCTGCCTCGTCTGGATCCTGACTCAGAGGAGCTCAGGAATATCTGTTTACTGTCAATAAATAAGTTAGGAAGGAGGGTATTTCATAACTTAAAAATGAATGACAGCAGATAAAGGCACAATGAAGAAACCAGGGCAACAAATTAAAGGAGAGAGAATCTTTAACTTGAGCTCCACTTTTGCTCCATTTTGAAATCCTCTGCTCTTTGAGAGAATCAGACTGTAAAATCATGGACCCAAGGCCGGATGCTACAAAGGCTTCCCATCTCAGCCAAGGGACAAGCACACATGCCCAACGTCCGTCTTCTTATTCTCTTGTCTCATCACAGATCCAGACGGAACACTGGGCCCAAACAACAAAGCAAATGATCGTTCATTCTTCAAAGGAAAACATTATGAAATCATTGTCAACAACACCTAAGTTTATATTCATGTTTCGTTTCAAAAAGCTTAAAGTACATCTTCTCAGATTACTGAATTTGTTCATTTAGAAACATCCTAAAACACACAGTAGGTATACTTTTATACCCACTGTATATTGGGTGGGGCTCAGAAGCGAGATGTGCCAGGCTACATGCTGGGATCAGAGTCAGAAGCCAAGCTGGCGCTCGGCATTTCCAACCACCCAAGTCAGGATATTCAGTGTGGCAACAGAAATTGAGGCGGGACGCTGCCCCAGTGCTGGGTGATGTGGTCCTCACTGACGAGCTTCTACAGAAGCAGCACCGTGACATCCCAGGCTCTGTCCCCAGGGGTCTGGGACGCTGCTACCTCTGGGCAAGGTTCTCTGAGGCAGTTTTGTGAGCTCTCTGCTACAAGAGAAGAAAGGTTTTTTTGCATCACCCTTTTCTGCAGAGAAACAGGGGTTAGGGAATGAGGAGACAGATATTCGAGGCTCCTTCTTCGTGAAATGGATGACAGATGATAAAGGCAGGAGTCTGTTTTTATTATCTGAACTGTTAGTTACCGCTCTCAAATTTTGGACACACACCAATTTTGCCCATTTAAATTCCTTTCAACTTTTTAGTTGTTTGTTTGTTTTTTTTTTCTTTTTTCTGAGACGAGCTATTAAAGTGCATTGGCTTTCAAAATCCCAAAAGACCAGGACCAAGAGGACAGTAAAAAGTGTATAATACATTCTCTTCTTATTTGAATAACCAGCTGCTTCAGAAGAAAGACTTCAAAATAAATGTATTAAAAAAGCACTTTTAATTAATACATATTGGCAAGGTCTGATAGAATCCATAAGTAAGATTAAAATTAAATTCCTCTAGGCTTACAGAAGAGAAAACAATCAATGCTGATTGGAAGCGTGGTCCACACAGCCGCTGTTCACCACTTGGGTCCAGGGGCAAATATCTTGGCAACCAACCTCAAAATGATCCATTACTACAGAATCTGTAATACGCTTGATTAGAATTCTGGGAAGGTCAAACAGAAAAGCCAAGACACACTACACTCTGTCTTCAGCCTTTACCCAGTGTCAGCTCACGAAATAGAGAAACCTGGGGCCCCAGGACTCAGACTAACTCGGATACAGCCAGTGGTCCCCAGGACGGCCTCTGCCCCGTTCTGGGCTTCAGGAAGTCTGCACGGTTTGAGCATTGCCGACCACTTGGATTTTCACTTGGTCTTTCTTCCTGAGTTTCATATCTTATCTAGTCCTCTGGAAAAGGGAATGAATATTGTCAGTAAAAAACGTTTAAAGATGTGTCCGTGACTTTTCCATCTTCAGCTGGAAGATGATCTTCTCCTTCTTTATGCTGAACGAGAGACAGGATGAGAGGGCAAGTAGGGCTGGGGCCATCGGAGCTATGAGCGGAAAGAGGGGGTGCCCGCGTCTCCGTGTTGGCACACTGCTCACTCGTGTGGGGACGGTCGCTGCACCCTGCAAGTTGTCCCTCTTTACCCTCAAAGGACCTGCACCAGGTACCACTCCATGGCTCCTGATGGTGGCAAGAACTTGTGTTCCACTAGGAATAACAAGGGCCAGTGTGAGCAGGGAGTGGTCACCGGGGCAGCCCTGCCTGCTGTGACGTGCCACATGCACGGTGCAGGGCAGGGAGCCCAGGAGAACAGTTTGAGCTCTGGCTCCAGCACCTTCTGGGGGCGGCAACCTCCACCCCCTCCCCCTTCTCCTCGGAGAAGTTACTCTACTCGTCTTAACCACAGTCTGTGAAACTGGACATGAAACCACTCACCACACAAAGCACATGTGTACTCTTCAGTCTACTCTCACAAGTTCACCTACTGCAGGTTAAACCTCCCGCAGCTACATGAGGTCACCCTGCAGACTGCACAAGGCCCCAGGAGAGTGGCCAGCACAGCGTCCAGCCCCGGGAAGCCCTAAATAAATAGCAGCTAAGATTATCACTAGCTCTGTGACCTGGATGAACATCAGCTGCCCCTCAAAACTTCTGTGATAGTTAAACACACATGTATTGAGTTATTAAAATATAATTTATCAAAATCCCCTTGTCAAATGCCTTGTATTCAGATGGCACTCAATAAATATTAACCTAATCTGAACCTGTATGATCAATATAGCTTCTTAAGGTTACAGTGATATGGAACTGATTAACCTGATGTGAACAATAAAAGCTTTGGACTATTCTCCACAATAACGAAACTTTGATGTCTCACTCCATTCTACTCCAGTGTGATCTGAGAAAACTGAGTAAGAGGAGAACAGATACAGAAAAAACTGCACACGCTTCCTCCTACCGGGTCACGTCAGATTTATTTAAGGTACTGGACAACTTGAGCACACCCATGTGTCTTGATAAAGTCAAATATTTACACTTTGAATTTATCAGTTAATACAACACCCAAAAACGGCTTTTGTGGGGATAACTTTTGGGAAAAAATTTCCCAGAATTACCTGCTTCAGCCTTAAGTCTTAGAACCAACTCTGTATTATTGCCTTTTCTGGTTATTATCCTTTAAATTTTCCTAAGTATTTTCACCAAGTCTATTCCTAGATCTTTTCACTGTGACTAGACAAGTTCAGATTTCCATACATCACACAGTGTATTATGCTTCTCAATCCCCAGCTGTCTCACCAGCAGTGGTGTACTGAGGCTGAAGGGCTGAGCTCCTGCACCGACACTAAGGCAGGTACATTTAACCTCTACTTGCTTAGAAACTTCTCTTCCACAACACCCATCATTACATTTTGGATGTGTTACAGATATTATTCTGGGGAAACTTTCCCAATCTGTGTTTTATGCAAACTCTAAGCTAGAGAATTCCCAGGACTGGTAATGATCCAAATTCTTTGCTTCCCCTTTTCTGCTTCTTGCAAGCACTACGCAGAAACTACTAAAATATAGGGTAGGATGGTAAGAGAAAACTAAAACAATGGGTTTCTCTCAGAAGACATGGTAAAACATCAGCTGTGCTGGTAAAGGGTTCTTGCAGGAGCAAGCCTGAAGTTCATCATGGAAAATGAACTCAGATGACCTTTAATTTCCTAAATTTTCTTTGAAGGGGCATTCTAATTATAAAACTTATACTGACAATTGTGTGGGACCATGGGAGACACAACCCAGCAGTTCTTGGCTGGGACTGGGTTTGAACCCGCCACCTCTGGCATATGGGGCCGGCACCCTACTCCTTTGAGCCACAGGCGCTGCCCAATCCAGCACTTCTTTTTAATTGTTATAAGACACTTGATGCATAGCACTTGTTAATATGATGGAAAAACTACATCAACAGGAATGGCAGTGACATTCCACACTAGTGACAACTATTTCAGAGCACCGAGAGGCCTCCCTATGCCGTGAGTGAAATAAAGTGATAGAAATGGAAGCCCAGCCTGCTCCCACCACACAGTGTGGCCTCACAGCTGCACACCAGGAAAGATGGTCCTTACTCTGACACACTAGGGATGGTGGTGCACCTGGTGCCTGAGAAGGGCATGCCTCCGCTTCATCACGTGTTCCTTACTGAACATGAAACAGTCAACAATGAATCAATAAAATATAACCCCCCTGTTAACAATATGCTGACTGTTCCCTGGAGGCTACTTTCTTACTTTCATAATTTATCACTTTTAGCAAGGCTTCTTTTTATTCCAGGTCTATAACCAACACCAGGTTTAAAAACTTTACTTTGATCCTTTCCAAAACAGCCATGTGCCCTTGAGCACACCGTCACTGCAACTTTTATGCAGAGGCAAATGAACAAAGGTACGAGGCCAGAAATTAACTTCTAAAGTCTGGGTCAAATGAAAATCTGACTTTAAAAAGTAGCACAATTTTAAAAACAATACATCTTATAAAAACTACTTTGAGATATCACCTAACCCCAGTAAGAGTAGCCCACATAACAAAATCCCAAAACCAGAAATGCTGGCGTGGATGTGGAGGAAAGGGCACACTTCTACACTGCTGGTGGGAATGCCCACTAATATGTTCCTTCTGGAAGGATGTTTGGAGAATACTTAGAGACCTAAAAATAGACCTGCCATTCGATCCTATAATTCCTTTACTAGGTACCGCATATACTCGAGTATAAGCCGAGTTTTTTCCGGCACAAAATTTGTGCCGAGTTCAGGACAAAAATCACGAAGACCAAAAATCACAATATAACAAAGTCATGTGTACCAGAATGTTTATTGCAGCCCAATTCATAATTGCTAAGTCATGGAAGAAGCCCAAGTGTCCATTGACCCACGAATGGACTAGCAAATTGTGTGGTACATGTATACCATGGACTATTATGCAGCTTTAAAGAAAGATGGAGACTTTACCTCTTTCATGTTTACATGGATGGAGCTAGAACATATTCTTCTTAGCAAAGTATCTCAAGAATGGAAGAAAAAGTATCCAATGTACTCAGCCCTACTATGAAGCTAAATTATAGCTTTCACATGAAGGCTATAACCCAACTATAGCACAAGACTATGGGGAAAGGGCCAAGGAA
>CAUYPK010013947.1:0-37907 GCA_963574355.1 Loris lydekkerianus
CCCACCAAACAATAATGGCGGCTGCAACCAAAAAGTAGCCGGGTGTTATAGTGGGTGCCTATAGTCCCAGCTACTTGGGAGGCAGAGGCAGGAGACTCACTTGAGCCCAGGAGTTGGAGGTTGCTGTGAGCTGTGATGCCATTGGAGGTTGCTGTGAGCTGTGATACCATTGGAGGTTGCTGTGAGCTGTGATGCCATAGCACTCTAGCCAGGGCAACAGCTTGAGGCTCTGTTGTAAAAAAAAAAGAAGTTCCATGCCTTAGCTCTGAATTCCATTTAGCTTGCCAAAAGCTTTATGAAGAAATCTGTTTGCTGGTGTTTAAAGTATATATGCTCAACTTTTGTTAAGAGCCATGCTTTTATTCTGGAGAAATTACTTGTTGGCTATGTGATTTCTTGGATTTTTTTACATAGTGAAGAAATTTTCAGGCCAACTGATTTATTTTCAGGAACTTGTTTTTAAAAGCATCTAGATTTCTTGTGAGCATTTTGGGAAATTTCCAGTATCTACAATAATATGTATATATGGAAACCTTGTTCAAGTTTATTCTGATAAAGCACAATTTGATTATTTACATATGGTTCAGTTCAGGGAATGATATGTACATTCTGATGCAATTAATTTCTTTTTTTTTTTCTTTTTTTGAGACAGAGTCTCACTCTGCACCCTGGGCAGAGTGCTGTGGCATCCATAGCTCATAGCAATTTCACACTCTTGCTTTTCTTGCTGGGTGGCACCTGTGGCTAAGTGGTTAGGGCGCTGGCCCCATATACAGAGGATGGCAGGTTCAAACCTGGCCCCAGCCAAATTACAACAACAACAAATAGCTGGGTGCTGTGGTGGATGCCTGTAGTGCCAGCTACTTGGGAGGCTGAGACAAGAGAATTGCCTAAGCCCAGGAGCTGGAGTTTGCTGTGAGCTGTGTGACACCACAGCACACTACTGAGGGCGATAAAGTGAGACTCTCTTTCTACAAAAAAAAAAAAAAAAAAAAAGAGAGAGAGAGAGAGAGATCTTCTAGCTTCAGCCTCCCAGGTAGCTGGGACTATAGGTGCCTGCCACAGCACCCAGCTGGGTTTTTATAGAGATAGGGTCTTGCTCTGGCTCAGGCTGGTCTCAAACACCTCGCTCAAGCGATCTTCCCACCTCGGCCTCCCAGAGTGCTAGGATTACAGGCATGAGCCACTGCACCCAGCCCAATTAATTTCTTGAAGCTCTTATTAAGGAGTAAATTCAGGTCATCAGGCAATGACAATCATTTTGACTTAGTTATTTTTGATAGGTCATTATTTAGGAAACTACTCAAGAGGTTTCTCCCCCTCATACATGTGCTTAAATTTTCTTCCCATTGTGAGTACCGCTGAGAATGTTCAGAGGCTGTTAAGCAAGGATATTCAAAGAAAGCCAAAGCATATTGGTTACTGCTCTGCTTGCTCAGATAAAACAGTACATGTAGTTCAACCTATTTGTAATGTAACATACTCCTAAAAATTCACATTTATATCACCAACGAAAGGACTGAACATATGAAAAGGAAACAAAAGTTAATTATAGGTATTTATTTGGCAAGAATGGAACAAGCTGATCATTGAAATGCAAAGCAGAAAGTACCTGTACCATTAAACTCTCCAACTCATTATTATAATACGCTCCACAGCGTTCCATTCACTGTTCCTCTTGCTACATGTAATTCACTAGGTCACGGGCTTCTCCTTATCTGTTTCAGAGACAGCACACAATTTCTTTTCCCTTTTGCTCCCTCCTTCCTCCTTGGCTTCCCCTTCTTCCTTTTTTCTTTCTTTCTCTTCCTCCCCCCTTTTTTTCTTTGGCAGTTGAGATAATCCCAACTCAGTTAACAAAAAGACTATAGATCTAATAAGAGAAATCAGCAAGCTTGCCAGATGAAATCAACTCCCCCAAAACAACTATGTTCCTCTGCACCAGCAATAACCAACTAAAAATACAACAGATTCTGTGATGCCATTCTCCACAGCAATCGAAACATAAACTATGAATTTAACCAAATAAACAATATGACATCTTTATGGAGAAAAAATTTTAAATTTATTTGAGAGTATAAAGGCCTAAATAGAGAGCAATGCTCTGTTCATGGAATAGATAGCAAATGTGTAAAGATGGCCGTTCTCTAATTTCATCTATAAATGCAACTCAGTATCAATTGAAATCCAAGTGGGTCTTAAAAAAAATGAATCCAACAAACTTATTCTAACATATATGAGAAGATCAAATATACTATGAATAATTAAGGCAATTATGAAAAAGAGCAGAGAGAGGTGGCATCTCACTGCCAGGTATTAGACAGCTACAAAACTATGGTAATAAGGGCTGGGTCAGGTGGCTGGTGCCTGTAAACCTAGCTCTCTGGGAGGCCGAGGCAGGTGGATTGCCTGAGCTCACAAGTTCAAGACCAGCCTGAACCATAGCGAGACTTCATTTCTAAAAATAGCCGGGGGTTATGGTGGGCGCCTCTAGCCCCACCTACTGGGGAGGTTAAGGTAAAAGAATCGCTTAAGCCCAAGAGTTTGAGATTGCTGTGAGCTGTGGCAGTACGGCACTCTACCAAGGGTGACAAAGAGAGACTCTGGCTCAAAGAATAAAATAAATAAATAAATAAGATGAAGTACTCTTCAACAAATGTAATAATAGGCAAACTTTATATACAGATTCCAGATTGGAAAAAGATATTTGAAACAACCAAAGCCAAAAGGGGATTAATACCTATAAACATTTTTGTTCAATAAAGAAAATAACAAATCCAAAAGGAAAATAAGTAACAAACGTGAACATGGGATTTACATGAAGAGAAACTTGAATATCTAACATATAAAGTGATGTTAAACTTCATGAGTAATCAAAAAATAAAACAAAGGATAAGATCACTGGAAAAAGAAGAGGTAATGAAATAAAAAGCCAAGGTATCAAAAGGACAATGACTGTTCTAATTCCTCTGGAAATCTTTTTTTTTTTTTTTTTTTTTTTGCAGTTTTTGGCTGGGGCCGAGTTTGAACCCGCCCCCTCTGGCATATGGGGCTGGTATCCTACTCCTTTGAGCCACAGACGCCACCCCCATCTGGAAATCTTTAGAAAACAAGAAGGAGTAACCAGAGATTTGTATAGGATTACAACAAAAAAGGGTTGTCTAATGACACAAACTTCACAGATAGGGTATTAATGTGTGGGAGAGAAAAAGAATGTATAGAAGGAGATTTGGGAAATAATCCTTAAATGGTCTCTTATGTTTCTGCATGTCTTGTGAGCAGAAGGTCATTGTTATGGGCTACCTTTTCAAGGAAGTTTATACACCAAACAGCTTTGGAAGATAGAGGAAAGTTTGCTTACTGTCCATTAAAATAAATATGTCTTTTTTAAGGCAAAGATCAGGCAGGCTTATTAACTATTTTAAAAAGGTTTGTAGGGTGGCACCTGTGGCTCAGTGAGTAGGGCGCTGGCCCCATATACCGAGGGTGGCGGGTTCAAACCCAGCCCTGGCCGAACTGCAACCAAAAAATAGCCGGGCGTTGTAGTGGGCGCCTGTAGTTCCAGCTGCTCAGGAGGCTGAGGCAGGAGAATCGCAGAAGCCCAAGAGC
The DNA here is from genome assembly GCA_963574355.1 of Loris lydekkerianus. Lineage (NCBI taxonomy): Eukaryota > Metazoa > Chordata > Mammalia > Primates > Lorisidae > Loris > Loris lydekkerianus. The sequence goes on from CAUYPK010013947.1 coordinate 3,610, forward strand.
TGGAGGTTGCTGTGAGTCTGTGACGTCGTGGCACTCTACTGAGGGTGGTTAAGTGAGACTCTGTCTCTACAAAAATAAAAAATAAAATAATAAAATAAAATAAATAAAAAGGTTTGTATTTCCTAAGCTCAGGTTTCTTGTACTGTGACATATCCCCATGTGTATAGGTGTCACCTGACACTCTTTATGTTACCCTCTGGAAATTGTGTTTCAGGGAACTGGTTCAAGAATGATGATGATTCTCAGGCCACTAATATTGCTATAAATAATAAACTCTCCTGGCTAGGCTCCACAGTTCTATGCTTAGGGCACTGATCTTATAAAACAGAGATTATGAGTTTGATCCTCGCTGGGGCCTCTGTCTGATTTTTTTTTTTTTTTTTTTTTTTTTTTTGAGACAGAGTCTCACGATGTTGCCCTGGGTAGAGTGCCGTTGTGTCACAGCTCACAGCAACCTCAAACTCTTGGGCTTAAGCAATTCTCTTGCCTCAGCTTCCCAAGTAGCTGGAACTACAGGCACCCACCACAACACCCGGCTATTTTTTGGTTGTAGTTGTCATTGTTGTTTGGCAGGCCCAAGCTGGATTTGAACCCGCTAGCTCCAGTGTATGTGGCTGGCACCCTAGCTGCTGAGCTATAGGTGCCAAGCAGCCTCTGGATGATTTAAAAATAACAACAACAATAGACTCTCCTTTGTCTTTGACCCAGGAGTCTCTTGTCTTCTACCAGCATCCAAGAAACAGTGGCAAGCTAAATTTTTACCTAGCAAGTAGAGTAAAATCTCAATCTCTTCACAGTTTTTGAATATTCTTAGGCATCTCCCAGCCCAGTGGTACAAGGTATGTGGATAAGAAAAATCCTATAATATGTATAAAATTAGTTGTTAGCCCATCCACATGCAGATTGAGGTGAGTGTGTATGGTGGAGGAAGAAGTAGAAATGTTTCCAGAAACCTACAGAGTTCTGGGAATTCCTCTTCATTTCAGGAGCACAGGGCACTTTCTTCACTTTGACATGTTCACTGTTGACAATGAAGCTGTAGAGTCCAGGAGATGGGGGACCTATCTAAACCACATAGAATTTTCGGTCATCTCTGTTTAGTGCTTTCCTATAGTTACTTCATATAAATTTTGAATTTACAAATTACGAATAGATACAATACCACGTATTTTATAATGTGGACATATTCAAGGATGTATACTGCTTATACCCTAGGATGAGTCCATATGACAGAGAGAGGAATGGGGTGGGAAGTAAAGATAAAGGAGCAAAATAGAACAAAACTAAAGAGAGGGTTCTTGCTAAGACTGATGATGGTAGCATGCCATGAGAAACTCAACTTTCTCCACTTTAGATCCAAACAAACAAACAAAAAAACACCACAGATTACATTCTACCACACTCTAGCAAACAACCTGAAATGGTGGGAGACATGTGAGCACTAATTTGAACCAAGTTCAGCAACAGGCCTTACTTGAGCCTGACTAACTCCAGTTTTAATTCTGATTTCTATATCCTTTTCTAAGAATACAGACATAGCCAAAGATATATATTGCTTACAGGAGAATAGATCCCTATGATAGAGAAAGGAATAGGGGTGGAAATTAAGAATGAAGAGGAAAGGCTCGGTGCCTGTAGCTCAGCAGCTAGGGTGTCAGCCACATACACCCGAGCTGGCTGGTTTGAACCCAGCCCGGGCCTACCAAACAACAATGACAACTACAACCAAAAAAATTAGCTGGGGAAGTGCCTGTGGCTCAAGGAGTAAGGCACTGGCCCATATGACTAGGGTGGTGGGATCAAACCCAGCCCCGGCCAAAAAAAAAAAAAAAAAAAAAAACAGCAAAAAAATAAATAAATAAATACATAAATAAAAATTAAAAAAGAAAAGTTTATAAAAAAAATAGCCAAGCATTGTGACGGGTGCCTGTAGTCCCAGCTACATGGGAGGCTGAGGCAAGAGAATCACTTAAGCCCAAGAGTTTGAGGTTGCTGTGAGCTATGACACCCTGTCACTCTACCCAGGGTGTCAAGGGTGACAGCTTGAGCCTCTGTCTCAAAAAAAAAAAAAAAAAAGAAGAGAAAAAATAAAACCAAATAAAAGGTCCTTGCCTATACTGATGATAGCATCTCATGAGTAAATCAATTCTCTGTACCTTAGGGCCAAAAAATAACAAATACAGATAAGACATGTGAATAACTGATTTTGACTCTGATTTGGGTAGTTTTCATTCTTTTTCTGATTCTTAGGCTCTGTTGCCTATTTACTATGTCACCTCCACCCTCAAAGCTAGGCATTTGAAGTTCTATCAAACTTATCATTACACATCATTACACATTTCTCATTACCTCAGGGTATAATCATCCTGGTCCTTCAGGGACCAACAACTTCTCTGCTTCAGCCCACTTGGCTGGCACCCTGGCCAGGCCACAGAGGACCTCAGGGTGCAGCCACACCTTACCTAGCACATCCCTTGGATGAGCAAGAGTCTCAGAATTGGTTAAGGACACAAAAGCCTTTGAGAGATATTGTGAAGAACTCTTTCAGGCACAAGGCAATGGTGGTGGTGGATGGTGGGAAATAATTATATGGTGGGAGAAGATCATGATGAGGTGGGAGGAAATATAAAATAGTGAGAGGAGAGAAAGGGGTGACTATGACAGAAACTATAGTTTCTCATTTTGGCTTATCAGTGTTCAGCATTAGATCTGTGAGTTTCAAAGTAAGTGTGTTGGGGCTGGTGACACAGCCACACTGAGGGCAGGAAACCAAACATGCCACTTTAGCCCTCTTAGAGTAGGACAAATGGACATCTAAGTGGCAGACATGTGGGCTGTGGAAGTAATGAACTCGAAAAGGGGAGGTTCTTTATTTCATAATTATAAACAGAAAAAAAGACCTGACATTTGAAATTTAATAATTTATAAAGGGAGATCTGCTGATTTCACATAACAACTACTGACTTAATGAGGTTATTATTAACCTCTTCCTATTATTTTTGTGCCAAGAGTATTTATGAGGTATGAAAAATAAGAACACTGATGCATTCCATGGAATAAATATGCTTTTATATAACACACACCAAAACAAGTGACTATCCTTATATATTAAATGCTTTCAATAAAATAATTGTTCAGGGCATTCTGGGAAGGTGGCTGACGGGTAGCAACCCTCAGCAGAGGCTCCTGAGAAGAGGAAACTGGACAGAATAGGACTCTATCAAGCCAAAAGTAGGGAGCTGTGCCAAGAAAGAAGTTCAGCAAGCTGTAACTCCATGGAAGAGCATTCAAGAAAATAGATTTCAGGTACAAAGCCTATCCACTAGAGGACAGAAGACCTCTCTCCCAAGCAGGAGGCCTGCTGCAGGCTATCTGTGAATGAGTATGGAACAAAAGACCTCTCATTTTACCTTAATGGAGAGAGCCACTAAACTCCCTGGGGTCTAAGTTCATAAGTGGAAACTTCCTGGTCTCTTTCTCCAGGGAGGTTCCACTTATGAACCTAGACCCCACCCTGCCAGGCATAAAATTGAACAGATATTTTCCCCCACCTGTCCAAACTCCCAGTCCACCCGTCTCTCTCCCATGGTGGTCTGAAGTTCTGCCTCCTGCAGAGCACAGAGTGTTTGGTCTTGTGCTGAGAGATCTGGGCATAGTGTGGACTGCCAATCCTCAGGATGGACTCTGGGACTAACAGGGAACAAAGAGAGTGTGGGAAGAAAGGGACATTTGGCAGGAGGAGGGGCAGTCCCCTGGTTATGACTATGTCCGGCCAGTGATGGTGTTGACCCTTGGGTGGGCTGTGTCTGGTGGGACAGGGTGCAGAACCCCCAGCTCTGATGGCACCCATAGCAGGAGAGTGGTTGCCCCATGTGGACTGAGTTCGGCAGACAGGGCTGGTCCCCATCCCTACTGAGCCTGAAAGCAGAAGCTTGCTAGACATGGACTGAGACCTGAAAGCAAGGGTGTGGTCCCCTAATTCCAACAGAAGCCTCAAGCAGTGGCTTGCTAGGACCAAGACCTAAGGGCTAGGGCATGAGCAGAGCCTTACCAGGTTAGGACTGAGACTTGCAGGTGGGGTGTGGTGACCTGACTCTAACAGAGCCAGCAAACAGAGGTTTGCCAGGCAGTGGACTAAGACTGGCAGGCAGGAGTGTTGTCCCCTGATTCCAACTAGTCTGACAAGCAGAAGCTAGCTGGGTGTGGACTGAGACTGGAGGGGGAGGCCAGTACCCTGACTCCAACAGAGCCTGTGAACAGAGGTTTGCCAGGCAGTGGACTGAGACTGGCAGGCAGGGGCATGGTCCCCTGACTCCAACTGGTCTGACAAGCAGAGGCGCTGGGTGTGAACTGAGACCAGTGGGCGGGGGTGTGGCCCCTGGCCCCAACTGGGCCTGTGAGCAGAGAAGCAGACAACAGTGTGGACTGAGTCTGGCAGGCAAGAGTATGGATCCCTGGCTCCAATTGTGCTGTTAGAGACCCTTGAACCCCTCTCTGTTGAGCAGGGTTTGCACTGCCTGAGACAATTAAATTGGAACCTGTGTCTGGGACTGTCCACTCGGGGACATTCTGAGATTGGCCTTCAAAGTTCTGTAGCAGAAACAAACTGAAGGGTGGGAGCTGGGTGCTGCAGCTGTTTGTATCTCTTCACAGTTGAGATTTAAACCTAATACTGTTGCTTCCTAGGATAGGGTAGAGGTTGGTTGATATCAAAACAGAGCTAGCTTGCACTAACTCACCAAGTAGGTCCTCAGAGTCTCTGGGCAAAACTCTGAAAGGGGCCTTTGTAAGGTTGTAGGAGATAAGCCACAATTACAAAGCCTAGCACTTTGGTAAAGGGGTATCTCTACTACCTGGGAACCCTAATTCAATCTTACCCTACCAGTTCTAATAACCAAATGGTGGAAAATAAACATGGTGTGGACCCAACAGAAGAACTCTGGCAACATGAATAATCAGAGTAGATCACCCCCACCCCCCCAAGAAATGACAAAGGAGATACAACGGAAGATGCCATGCACAGACAAATGGCAGCAATGTCAGAAGTCAGATTCAGAATATGGATTGCAAATAAGATAAATAGAATGGAAGAAAAGATAGAAATTGAATTCCAAAGAGTAGTTCTAAAGTTGTCTCAAGAAATTAATGAATTCAAAGCCCAAGTCACCAATGATATGGACATAATGAAAAAAGAGATGGCAGAGCTCAAGTAACTGAAAAAGTTAGTTGAGGAGCTCCAAAATACAGTAGAATCCCTCAGTAATAGAGTTGATCAGGCAGAAAAAGGGATCTCTGAAACTGAAGACAAAGCTTAGACATGATCAAGGAATACAGCAGCGTCTTAGGACACAAAATCAATACTTACAAGTCAGTAGCTTTTATATATGCCAACAATGGTCAAGCTGAAAATATAGTCAAGGACTCTATTCCTTTTACAATAGTGCCAAAGAAGATGAAATATCTGGCAATTTGCCTAAAAAAGGATGTGAAAGATTTCTATAAAAAGAACTATGAAACTCTGAGAAAAGAAATAGCTGAAGATGTTAACAAATGAAAAAATATACTATGCTCATGGCTGGGAAGAATCGACATTGTTAAAATGTCCATACTACCCAAAGCAATCTACAGATTTAATGCTATCCCTATTAAAGCACCATTGTCATACTTTAAAGAACTTGGAAAAATAGCAGTTTGTTTTATGTGGAATCAGAAAAAACCTCGAATAGCAAAATACATTACTCAGAAATAAGAACAAATCAAGAGGTATCATGTTACCAGACTTCAGGCTATACTATAAATCTATAGTGATCAAAACAGCATGGTACTGGCACAAAAACAGAGAGGTAGACTTATGGAACAGAATAGAGAACCAAGAGATGAACCCAGCTGCTTATCATCATTTGATCTTTGATAAGCCTATAAAAAATATTCAGTGGGGCAAAGACTCCCTATTTAACAAATGGTGCTGGGTGAACTGGCTGGTGACCTGTAGAAGACTGAAAATGAACCCCCACCTTTCACCATTAACAGAAATTGATTCTCACTGGATAAAAGATTTAAACTTAAGACATGAAACTATAAAAATACTAGAAGAGACTGCAGGGAAAACACTTGAAGAAATTGGCCTTGGAGAATATTTTATGAGGAGGACCTCCCCGGACAATTGAAGCAATACCAAAAATACATTACTGGGATCTGATCAAACTAAAAAGCTTTTGCATATCCAAGAGCACAGTAAGTAAAGCAAACAGATAACCTTCAGAATGGGAGAATATTTTTGCAGGTTATACTTCTGACAAAGGTCTGATAACTAGAATCTACAGAGAACTCAAACTAATCAATAATAATAAAAAAAAAAACCCCATTTCTATGTGGGCAAGAGACTTGAACAGAAACTTCTTTGATGAAGACAGATGTATGGCCTACACATACATGAAAAAATGCTCATCATCCTTAATCATCAGGGAAATGAAAATCAAAACCACTTTGAGATATCATCTAACTCCAGTAAGATTAGCCCACATCACAAAATCCCAAAACTACAGATGTTGGCATGAATGTGGAAAGAAGGGAACGCTTCTACAGTGCTGGTTGGAATTCAAGTTAATACGAGCTTTTAGGAAAGAAGTTTGGAAAACACTCAAGGAACTAAAAGTAGACCTACCATTCAATCCTACAATTTCTCTACTAGGTATATACCAAGATGATCAAAAATTATTTTACAGGAAAGACATTTGCACCAGAATATTTATTGCAGCCCAGTTCATAATAACCAAGACATGGAAACAGCCCAAGTGCCCACTGACCCATGAATGGATTAAAAAATTGTGGTATATGCACATCATGAAATACTATGCAGCCATAAGAAAAGATGGAGACTTCACATCTTTTATGTTTACCTGAATGGAGCTAGAACATATTCTTCTTAGTAAAGTATCTCAAGAATGGGGGGTGAGGGGCAGAAGTATCCAATGTACTCAATACTACTATGAAATCAATATATGATCACCTACACACTCATATGAATGGCAAAAACGTAACTATAGTCCAGAAAGTAGAAGGAAGAGGAGAGAGGGGGAGGGGAGACATGAGAGGAGGGAGGGTATTTGGGGACACCTCACCTAATGTGCATGATACAATGGCACATTTCAAAACTATTAAGAAATGAGTATAATTGTTTTGGATGTGTTAGTTCAATGTAAGCATTTCACATTGTATATTGAAGCAGCACCCTAAACCCCATAAGTGCATCAATGTACAAAGTTATTATTTAATTAAAAAATAATAATTAAAGAAAAATAAAGAAACAAATTACAGCATGAGATTGCAATTTGCAGAACAATTGCAGAAATTCACTTTACTGGCTCACACATAGTTCGCCTCCACGGTTAAGAGCATAGAACCTCAGATCAAATAGACAGGACTAGAATCCTAGCCCTGTGTGACCTTGGGTAAATGACCAACCCACTCTAGGTCTCAGCTACCTCCCCTAGACACCAAGGTAGGTATTCTTACTGTCTTAGGGCTCATAGGAGACAACCTGGTGCTGGGAAAAGGGACTGGATTTGTCTCGTTCATCATCACATCCATAGCACCAGGCACATAGTAAGTACAAAATAAGGCATAGAGAGATAAACAGAAAGGGAGACTTTCTGAAATAATCTAAGTCAGTTGGAAAACAGAATTTATTTTGCAAACAACTTCCCAATTTAAAAAGTATAGCCCTGGAAGCAAGAACCAGCTGTCTTGCAGAACCAGCCTGGGCAGGCCAGGCACCAGGGACAGCCTTGAGATACACAGATCCATCCTCAAAATGATCCCTGGAGGCCCTTCTCTGCAGGAGGCAGGTGGATGGCAGTAAAAGTGAGCATTACAGTACAGGCACACCTTCTGTTTACTCACCTCAACACAAACAGCCTGAGATTCTGGGACCTTGCACTGCCCACAGCCCAGCTCTGCTGCTTTGTTTATTTCTCTAAGCCGCTGGCCTCCTGCTTCTGACTCTCAATAAATTCTGACCTTATTAGCCTCCAGCACACAAAGGAGTAAACACCCAGACTGCCCCTTTACGCACTCCCTTCCACAAGCCTTTCTGGGGGGTCACCTAATTGGAAGAAGACAGGGCTTAACTACCAGGATTTGTAAGCAGTTTTCCCTAATGCCTAGCCACATCTGCACACCTGTGGCTGCTTCATTAACTTTAAAGCTGAAGGCAAGGGACTTGGAAAGATAAGTGATGTTTTTTCATGCACCATAGGGCTTAACACTCAAATCCTGCTATTTTATCCTTATGGCAACCCTGAGAGGTGAGTGTTGTCATTCATGATTTAAAAGAGGAGGGCTGCAGCTCAGCAAGTTTATGTCACCGGTCCAAGGTCACACAGCTCATAGGTTACCCCTGCCCAATACCCAAGGCATTAGGTGGGCCTGTCGCCTTACCATATCCTTCTCCCATTTGTCACAGTGGCCCCCATCACCGTCCCCTTGACTGCTGCTGTGTATCTTTCCTTCATAGCAATAGTGATCAAGTGACATGACAGATGAGGATTCATTTATGGTTTGTTCCCCAAACAGGATAGTGGACTCTATGAAAGCAGAAACCATGTTCATCTTTTACACCACTACTCCCCAAGGCCTTCCCACTGCACTTGACACTAGAGTGACACTAGAGTGGCTTTTCAACTCTATCTGCTGTGCAAACAAATGAATAAGCAAATGAATTGCTACTCACACTTATCCCTCAGAAATCTCAGGAGGCCCTAACATCATCATCCTTGAGTTTAGCATGAGCATTAAGTACACACTCTCTCACACACACAATTTACCACCCATGTTGAGTTCTCAAAAGCAAAGTTACAAAACACCCACCCCTTTTTATGGATTACAGCATAGCCCCATCCTGTGGAAAAATGATGATGGCCTCCATACAGAAGCCTACACACCTCCCTTCTAAATGGTGACCCACGAAACCAGACAGAAGAATCCACACAAAGCCAGAGACAAGTGCAAGCATCTTACAATGCCCTTCGGTGTGAATGGTAAGTCCAAGGCTGCAGAGCTTAACATAAAGAGCTTTTACATGAAGGTTCCACAGCCCTGGTGAAAGCTGGTCAACAGACAAGGGCAAGTTCACCCATTTACTTGCCTAACACCTCCACTGTTGATGTGTAAAAAGGCCAAAATGTGAACCCTCCCCTTCTAGAACCTGTATTATTGGGACTGTGCCCAACATCTAGTGCTTCTGACATCACAACATTCGCTCTCTGTTACCAAGGGTAAGGCAGGGTTTAAGAGCCACGATTTGGAATTAGGCAAAGCTGGATTTAAACTGTGGCACCATCATTGATTACTTCTGTGTGGCCTCATAGTCTATAGCAGGGGTGGCGAAAAAGTTCGACTATGCGCTCGGAGATCGCTCCTCAGAGGTCCCTCCTCAGAAGCAGCATAACAAAATCCAAACTTGGCAAAGAGCCACAGTATACAAAATAATGATAAGAGGCAAAGAGCCGAAATTCATTTTGGCCGGGAGCCGCAAGCGGCTCTAGCCACATGTTCGCCACCCCTGTTTTATATGATAGTACTTTGGTATTATGTTGAAAGATACTTCATTTTCTTTCATGGATTTAATGTAATGCTTTATTTAGTTAAAAAAAATGGCAATGGGTCTGACAGAATACCTTGTGAGAAATTCTTCAAATTCTATATATAACATATAATGTACTAAATTATTAATTAAAATAAAAACCAGCCTCTAAACATTTTTAGGCTGAAAATTCAGGATTTTGCTGTGAAAACCATTTCTTTTAAACTTACCTAACATTCTATATAATTTGTTTAAATTAGTAAATATGTTACGTACATACAAGAAAAACTGTATAGATTTTACTACTTTCCATATTTTCAAAACATAGCACACTACTCAGCTTTAGCAGAAGCCAAAATGTCATCATTATAAAATGAATTTCTAGAATATAAGCATAAATATAGAATCTAATAAAAATTCATTTGCATTATAGATTTCTATTAGGCATCTTAACACTTGCTTTGTAATGACAGTAGTGTACACAATTCTTTACCTGCTGTCAGCTGCTACATTATTTCTATACACCCTGGTCTATACATTAGCAATATTGAAGTGGATATTTAATTCCATCTAAAATAGATGGGAGAGCAAAATATTTTTTGTCTAGCTCTGAAGATGCTGAAACTTCTAGTAGTGTATTATGTTTTCCTTCCTGAGAACAGTGGTTCTCAACCTTCCTAATGCTGCAATGTATTTTCATTGTTAAAAAGGGGTCACGACCACAGGTTGAGAACCACTGCTCTAAAACAACAATTGACTAATTAAAAACCTTCACAGAAATGATTGTAAAACATTCTTACATAAGTCTGCTATTTTGAGGTTGATTGGAAAAATAGGATGTATTCTAGATATCACATTTTGCTCTAACACTTCCTTCTTTCCATGTCCTTCATATTGTTTCATTAGTACAGATGAGCAAATAATTACTCTCTTGTATGTTATTAATCATGAGTCATCCCTCCTACAACATTCTAATTTCTGCTTTTGATTCAATCTTGTAAGAAATGAAAAATTCTCAAAAAGAACTTACATTAAGAGACTTATTGCTGAAATAAAATTAAATAACTAGATAATGAATAAATGGTTTATTAATGTCTATACATTAAACAATTCCATAAATTATAAAAAGAATGAGTATAAATGCAACCTCTATTAGTGTCTTTTAATTTAAATGTTTGTGAACATTTTGACTTAGAAAAATTATGAAGACCTTTATAAAGTTATATAATGTTCTAGATTTTTATATTATTTTATGTTTTTATGATTTTTATGTTATTTATGTTAACTGCCCATCTGTTTACCTAATCAGTGAACTTCTGATATAATTACTTTTGAAGATGCAACAGCTTCTATAACTATTGACAAGTTTAGTATTTTATTCCTATGATAAATATTTAATACTTTAGCTGAAAGAACTTTAATACATAAAGCCTATAAGGAAAGTTTATTCTTGTTTACATTTAGAACAAATTAGTTTTGTTTACATTTATTCGTTACATTAAACACATTGTGTTAAAACTGACACATTAACAAGAAATTTAAGTGACTTGCCTCATTTAAAAAAGTGAGACTGTTAGGCTATTAGATATGATAGTCAGCATTTTCACACAAATACAGGAATGCCAAATATGACACAGAAATGACTATTCTGCTATTTAACCTCTCATAGGCCAAGGCCAAAACTGAAACTAAAGAACAGACTTCAGATGAATACCCAAACTGAATCTGTACTTCTATTATTCCTACTAAAGTAATAATCACATTTAAAGTAACAGTTAAAAATAGCAACAATTTCCACTTATATTAGAGTGATGGTATGCCAGACATTCTATATTTCACTTACATATCACTATAGGCCTTTAAAGGAGGTCCTACTGGTGTTCCCCATTCAATGGAGGAGGAAACTGAGTCTTAAAGAGGTAAAAAGACTTGCCTAAGTCACATGGTTAACAAATGGTAGACCAAGGTTCAAACAGGAGCCCTGAGAAGACACTTCTCAGAACTGAAACTCAACTTTCAGGAAACAATGTAAGTCTTAAGTAAAAGTTAACATAAGTAAAATCATTCTCAAATAGTCAAGTCAATATTTCGATGGGGATAGAGTTCTCAAATTTCCTAGAGGGAAGGGGGCAACCTTATGACCCCAAGAAAAAATAAAAGCAGTTCTGGAAGCCAGCATTGTGTAGGACCCTACTATATGCATGAAACCTGGGATCTTTAAATTATGTCCTGTACTACACCAGAGAGTTGTATGAATCCAGTGAGAAACTAGTTAAACTTTAAAGACTCTTAATATATTCACATGAAGAGTTTAAAATGCCTAAAGAAAATTCCTATACAAATGTTTCCTTACTTTTTCAGAGCTAAGAATAGGCAAAAATCCATAAAACAATAAGTCCTTTTTACTGAACAAAAAATTAAGATTAATATGGCTCTTTTAATTGAGTGATTAATAGTTACTTAAAAGCAAAATAACTGATTAATGAGTTACTATAGAAATATGGAAATGAATAAAATAAATTGATAATGGAATTTACACATGTTTGCGTGTTTTCTGCAGATGTTATACCATTGCCAACGATATGAAAGAATTCTACAAGTGACTAAATAGTGTTTCATAAGCCAGAAGTCAAGATACATTTGCATTATGACTATTAATTGTGGAAAACAGTAAGCTGGAGTATACTTTCTCAACTGTAAGTCAAACTGTCTCACTCCCATTGCCATAAAATCAAAGGTGCTTACAGTGGCTTGCAAAGCTTTACAATATGACTCCTGCCAAACTCTCTGATTTCATTTTCCTCTACTCTTTTATCTACAGAACTCTCCAACCAAAGTGATCTATCTCTCCTTTATGCCAAGCTCTTGCCAATAACAGGTCCTTTATATTTGATTTTCCTTTCGCTTAGACTACAATTCCTCCATACCTTTGCCGTATATGAGAAGAAGGACATACCTGTTTTATTCACATGACGCATGCCCATCACTATCCTTAGGTGCACAGTAAAACATCCAGGAGTATTTACTCACTGACTGAATGAATGGATCGATGGATGATTAGTATCATCCAAGGTCCATCCTCACCCTCGTTTCTGTAACAGACATATAGCTGCAATCCTTAGATAACCCTTCAACAAAGAACACACTGTCCAGCTGCAAGAAATATGATTAGAGGACAGCCAATCTCTTAGCTTCTCTACAGTATGCCTCTGCTTTCCACCAAAGAGCATACTCCTCCTCTTAGAGAAGCCCACAGCCAATACCTGAATAACGATGGTAGAAGGGCCTAGTCATTTCCATCCAATGCAGTACTCCTCCAACAGCCCTTATTCCAGAGGTCCCTGAGAGACTGGCAGAGACTTTGGTGAATCAGTTTTACAATGTATGACTCTTCCTATCCAATGCCCCCCACTTTTGTCATAGGTGTTACTCTCCAGTAAACAGTTTATAGTCCTAAATCCATCTCAGTTTCTGCAGAACTTACCCAGCATTGTTAAAATTTTGAAAAGCACTCCTTTACCTATAAATAAAAATGGCCATTTTTCAGTGGTCAGAAGATTCATTTTATATGAAACATCTCATTAAAGAGCTACCACCACCCTCATCCCTCCCACTAACAGTTACACACATATCCCTAACCACAAAATGTCAACCCTTCCATGAAGCCTTCAAATACAATCATCTGCTCTTTTCTTGTGATTTCCTTTTGAACATCTAGCAGTGCTACCCCACTATTATAGTTATGTGCTTATGTGTCTGTTTCCTTATTAAAGATGGAATTCATTCAATCTGTGCCTTCCTCGCATTAATAACCTCAATTCCTTATAATATACCTCGTAGAGAAAGAATGTTCTATACATTTCTTGATGAAGAAAGAAAATGATCTAAAATAAGAGTGAATTTAGAAAGAAAATTTTGAAAGCATATGATTTTCACTTTCAGCTTAAATAAATTTTATCTGTGATTTTGAATAACTGTGGCCAGCATATTCAAGTTACAAATATTCACATGTCTAAAAATAGCTTCATTGTTCTCAGTGAATAAAATGTACTTTCTTTTCAAGAGGCAGTCGTTAATGTTAAAATTGAATTTAGAGGCAATTAGCGGCCTATTCATTTTGAACTTTTTAGAACACTTGTTCACAAATAACATATTAGTTACTAAGGAAAAATGAAACACTGGTTTTTATAACTCATTGAATTTCTTTTCAACTTCATATAACTTGTCAGTTCTCAATTACATCCTCCTGGGACAAAAATCAGGCCAAATATTCCTAGCATACAAGCATAAAAAATAATCCATGAAAAACACACACGAAAACATAAAGTGTCCAAGAGAAAACCATTTTATGAATTATAAAATTCTAACTTTTGGAATTAACAGTTAAACCATATTAATTTTTTTAACTCAACGCATTAAAAGGGAGATAAGCAGTATTGCTCCACCAAATAATCTTAGAATAGGTGAACAATTTTAAAATCCAAGTATTTTAAATAAAGACTAAGCCTCCCATAGGAAATAAAAGTGGAAATAAGAAAAGGGAGAAAGTGGCTTGGTTTTATGCCCTTAAAATTGCCTATAGCAATGCATCAAAAAATTAAATAAGCCCCCTGAGCCTCGGTCAGAAGCATAGTGTTACAACTTAAGCACTGGGTCATCAATGGCAATGGTAGGCTGATTAATGGTTGAGGTAATATTTACTTACTATAGTAAGGAACAGCCAATAGTACAAAGAGTTCTTGTGTGGATATTATGTATGAAGAAATTGCCCTACCTACCTACTACTTATATTTTAATATTGAAATATGAAACATACCAGAATAGTTTCAGTAATGAACTATATTATAAATATAAACTATATTATAAATATTAATGGTTCGACTTCTTAAAAAATAGTCATTCAGTAATCTAATTGTGTTTTCCAACAAGAAACACCTCATTTTTTACTATTCATTATTAAAATCTGATGTTAACTGAAACACCCTCCCTCTAATCCAATGGTTCTCAACCTTCCTACTGCCATGGCCCTTTAATACAGTTCCTGTGGGTTGTAACCCACAGGTTGAGAACAGCTGCTTTAATCTAAAAGATAAAGGCAAAACTAAAATGTTAATTTGGAAAAAGGCAATTTTTTAAACTGGTTAGGCCACGGTCAGATATAAATAAAATCCTTTAAACTTATAGCATTAATTGGTTAAATATAATATTGTCTCCATTTTTAAAAGGTGTCTCCAATTAATGCAATAATCATGTATGAATTATGTAATATATATTACTATTCCAAGCTCTTGGGAAACCTATTTTGAAATTAACCAAGAAAAGGATCAAAGATGGGATGCGTTTTACTATATGTGTGCTCAGTGCCTGGCAGAGAGACTAATACCAACAACGTCCATATATATTTACTGAATGCAAAAATTAATGAATATTAGGTCAAAATCAGTCTATTTTTAAGGATATTTTTAAAATCTCTTGTTCTCACTCATACATAGGAACTAAAATAATTAATCTCATGGAGGTAGAGGAGAGAAAGACAGATACCAGGGGCTGGGAAGAGTATGTAAATGGGGGTTGAAAAAGGAATGAAGGTGGGCCAATGTAAGTTCTAATGTTTGATAGCCAAGTAACATGACTATAGTTAGCAACAATGTGCTATATATTTCAAAGTAGCTAGAGGAGAGAACTCAAAATGTACCCAATACACAGAAATGATAAATACTCAAGATGATAGATACCCCAAAATACCCTGACTTGATCATTTCATATTATATGTTTGTAACAAAATATCACAAGTACCCCATAAATACATAAAATGTTATACATGAACAAGGAATTTGTTAGAGAAAAGTTACCAGTAGCGACAGTCTTGAATTCTGGAAATCATTATACCTATAATATATATTTCAGGCAAAATTGATATTAAGAATCATTACCCAAAAGACAATGCACCAGAGTTATAAAAATTTTTCTATCTTTATTTCAATAGTTCTACTCTGAGAAATTTTTGTAGGAAAATAACTTTTAAAAGTATCAACATGGGGTGGCGCCTGTGGCTCAAAGGGGTAGGGCGCCGGCCCCATGTGCCAGAGGTGAAGGATTCAGTCCCAGACAAAAACTGGAAAAAAAAAAAAAAAAAAATCAACATGGAGGTGGTGCCTGTAGCTCAGTGGGTAGAGCACCAGCCACATACACCAAGGCTGGTGGGTTCAAACCCAACCCAGGCCTGCTAAAACAACAATGACAACTACAACAAATAGCCAGGCATTGTGGCAGGTGCCTGTGGTCCCAGCTACTTGGGAGGCTGAGGCAGGAGAGTCACTTGAGCCCAAGAGTTTGAGGTTGCTGTGAGCTGTGACCCACCGTGGCACTCTACTCAGGGCGACAGCTTGACACTTTGTCTCCAAAATAAAAATAAAAAAAAAAAAAATCAACATGTAAAAGATGTAAAATGCTTTACCTAATAAAAATAAGCCATCTAAATGTCAAGTGTTAATGATTTCCAAGAAAACTTAGTGGAATATAAGTCAATTAAAAACATTTTTAAGGCATATACTTTACATATGATGCTAGCTAGATAGCACACTTCGCTGGTAACTTAAAAAATGCATACCTAATTCAGTATGAAGGACATGAAGCTTTCAGCTACATCTTAATGGAAAAGAAGTAAAACAAGAAAAGAAAATGGTTATGAGGGTAGGAACGATGTTTCCAGAAAACACAATAGCATGGCAGCAGCAAAAGGAGATAAAAAAAAGCAATGTGTGTTTGAACACACCTCAAGTGGTTCAGTAGTTCAAAACAGCTGAAGAAGGGGGCTTAAGGAAGAAAGTTTCCTGTGGTAAATCTGAGAGGAGGTCATAAACTGTCTATACACTGACACAGAAAGAAGTTCCAGTTGTATCTTAAGTACAAACGGGAAACCACTGAAGGACATAATCAGAATTCCATGTTAGAAAGATCACAGAGGCTACAATGGAGAGAACAAATTGCCAAATAAAAAGAAAGGACTAGGAGATATTAAAACAGTCCCAGTTGGAAACAGGCACAGTAACACAGTAGAGAGGCTAAGAAGCACAAGTACAAAGACTCAGAAGATTTAGGAGGAAGAAAGAAAATAATGATCCACAAGATATAGACAAAAGAGAAAGGTAAGAAAATTTCTAAGTGTTTTGTATAAGACAATCAGTGAAAACTGATACCATTATCTATGAGAAGAAAATAAGAATTAAGTTTCATTTTGAATATAGTTTTAGATACTTTAGCATATCTAAATGAAATTAACAATTCCAAGGAAGAAATTCTGAGCTAGGGAATTAAATAAAGCAGTTATCAGTGTATGGGCTGTAACTGAAGCCACATAGGAAGAAGAAATTACTCGAAGTACTTCCTCAAAGTCAAGGATAAAAGACAAAGGAGAGAGTCCACAAATCAAGAAAAGAGTGCTACACATGTCCAATATGGGGTCAGGAAGATTAAAACTACAAAATATATAATGCATTCAGCTTCAAAGCTAAGCAGAGAGGTAACATGTGTATCATTCTAATATATTTTTGTCCGTGAAAGAGAAAAGGAAGATAAAATGAGATGTTGACAGCCACTAAGAATCTAAGAAAATTTTCTCTATATACTTTTCACAATAAGAGAGAGAATGAGAATGGTATGTAACCACCAAAAGAGAAATTTTAAAACGTAACACTATGAACAGAGAAGCATAACATAAAATAGTGTGTATATAATAAATAAAACCATGTAAAAAATTATGTTTAAAGACATGAGTTGGAAGAGAATGTGGAAAATTAAAAACAGTCATGTTATATTTTTCCCTTTATGATTTCCTTTAATGTTATACTATGCTTTTATAATTTAAAAATGAGTAAAAAGAAAATAACTACTCTATACATCTCCACACCAAATCCCACAATAACAGTAATAAAGTAAGGATAACCTTATGATTAATAACTTAATGAAAAAATACCAGTAATTCAATACTAATTTTCTAATAATCATCTAATCTAATTTTAAAATGCCCATTCCTAAAAGTGATCTGGTGGTTTCTAAACATCTCAGTATTACAAGACTTCCCATGTCTCACTAAACTTGGAAAATATGAGGTAAATGACATATTAACTTGAACAATAATAAAAATCCTTAGAAAGTAAAAGGCTCATTTAATGAAAAAAACTTAGAAATGTTTCCATATGTTTCTATGAAGTATTCTTTTCCCACTAAATGAACACATTCAAGATTTTATTTCTGGCTTTGTTTCAGAAAAAAAAAAAAATCCATCTGCATAGTACAGCACTTATAAGCACATCTTGGTCATGCAATAGTTATGTCACAGCTCATATATCAAATAAAAATCACATTCAAGCCCACACAACCTCAAGACCCAAAGTCTTCCTTTCTATTAAGAGTATTCCTGAGAGAGCCCTCATTGCACCTCACTGCTGATGTCACGTGACTTTTTGTTAGGAAGTTAAATCCTAAAAATAAAATATCAAACAGTTTAGAACACAGTTGTGAATGACCTAAAAATTTAACTTTCACTAGTTATAAACTGTGAATATTTCCTTTTCACAGAAGCAGGTGCAGAAGCAGTGAAAACTTGTTAGTATACCTCACTACACTTTTTTTTTTTTAACAATTATTATATCAGAAATAATGTTCCACTTAAAGCAATCTTTATAGATTCTTTGAATATATCTCATATTTAAGTCCACATATGGATACATGAAAATATGTTTAAAATAGATAAGAAATAAATTATCTAGAACAGTTTTTAGAAATCACATGTATCTATGCATCAACTTTATTATTATCATCCTATCCACACATCCTTGGTACTACTATATACTTAAAGCAGCAGCAGTTAAGGCACAGTGGCTAAGAGGTCAGACACTGTCAGAGCACATGAATAGGTCCAGCTCTGCCACTTACTAGATCCATCACCAAGGGCAAGACTGCTCATGTCTCTGCACTCCACTGTCTCAGGTTCTCATTTGTACAATGGGGACAGTAACAGTACCTTTCTCCCAAAACTGTTGAGAGAACTAAATGTTTCAATAGATATTAAGCACTTGGGAGGCCTGAGGTGGGAGGCCTCAATAATTAACCTTTTTGATACAATGATTTTTTTTCCCCCTCTAGGTAGACACCTAGTAGTGGTTTACTGGATCAAATAGTAGTTCTAGTTTTAGTACTCTGAAAAATCTCCATACTGTTTTCCATAGAGGTTGTACTAATTTACATTCCCACCAGAGTATAAGTATTCCCTTTCTCTGCATTCTTACCAACATCTGTTATTTTTTTACTTTTTAATAACAGCAATTCTTACTGTTGTAAAGTGATATCTCATTGTGGTTTTAATTTGAATTTCTCTGATGATCAGTGATGTTGAACATTTTTTCATATGCTGGTTGGCCATTTACATGTCTTTTTTTGAAGAGTCTATTCATGACCTTTGCCTATTTTTTAATGGGATTTTGTGGGGGGTGTTGTTGTTGGAGTTCCTTGTAAATTCTGGATATTAGTTCCCTGTTAGTTGCATAGTTTGCATTTTTCCCCCATTCTGCAGATTGTTGGTTCATGCTATTGATTTTTTCCTTCACTGTGCAAAAACTTTTTAGTTTAATTAAGTCCTATTTCTCTATTTTTATTGCTTGTGCTTTTAAAGTCTTAATCATGTTTTCTTTGCTTATATGATATCAATGTTCAAAAGAGTTTTCCAATAGTGTTTTTATAGTTTCAGGTCTTACATTTAAGTCTTTTATCCATCTTAGGTAATTTATATATCTGGTGAGAAACATAGATCCAGTTTTATTCTGTATATGATAATCCAATTTTCCCAGCAGCATTTATCGCAATGGGTGTCCTTTTCCCAGGATAATTTTTTTTTTTTTTTTTTTTTTTTTTTTGTAAGACAGAGTCTCACAGTGCTGCCCTCATTAGAGTGCTATAGTGTCTTAGCTCACAGCAACCTCAAACTCTTGGGCTCAAGTGATTCTCTTGCCTCAGCCTCCCAAATAGTTGGGACTATAGACACCCACCACAATATCCAGCTATGTTTGGGGTGGGGACATGGGTCTCGCTCTTGCTCAAGCTGGTCTCGAACCTGTGAGCTTGAGCAATCCACCAATCTAGTGCTTGGATTACAGGTGTGAGCCACCGGTGCCCACCCTCACAGTGTATATTCTTGTAGAAAACATATTCTTTAGAAAGTAGTTATTAAAGCCTCTCTCTGACTTTTAATAAATGAACAATTTTTTTTCTTGAGATAAAGTCTTGCTCTGTCACCCAGGCTGGATTGCAGTTACATAAACATAGCTGGCCACAACCTCTAACATCTGTGCTCAACACCTGAGGTGCTCCTCCCACCTCAGGCCTCCCAAGAAGCTGGAACTATAGGTACATGCCACCAGGCCCAGCTAATTTTTCCTACATTTTGTAGAGATAGGGGGTCTCACTATGTTGCCAGGCTGATCTCAAACTTCTAGGAGGATCAAGGAATCCTCCTGCTTTGGCCTCTCAAAGTTTTGGGATTATAGGTATAAGCCATTGCACCCAGCCTATTTTTCTCATTTAAAATACTTTTTTTTCATTTTTCTTCCTCTTCAAATAGCTTATCTGAGACCTATTCAGTATTTGAAAATCCATTTTTTTTTTTTTTCTTTGCAGTTTTTAGCCAGAGCTGGGTTTGAACCCGCCACCTCCAGCATATGGGGCCAGCGCCCTACTCCTTTGAGCCACAGGTGCCACCCTGAAAATCTTTTTTAATGTATCAGCAATACTGATCAAAATTCCGATTAGTAAAGAATAAAATTAAGAATTTATCAGATCTTCTTGGTGAATCCTCTGTTGTAGAATCAATCCAAACTCATGTTAGCTCTTTCACCAATGTATAAATTCATACTCAAAGTACAGATTCATATTCCAATGGCATCCAAAATAATCTATAATCTTTATTGCTGGTGCCAGTTAAGTATTTGCTCTTAATTTTATTACTTTTAATCCAAAGCACATTTTAAACTTTTATATCTCTTCTTTATCTTAAAGAATCACTTCAGATTAATAACAACTCTGATGAATTTAGAAATGACACTACATTTAATGTGCACATATTTTTTTCCTCCATCCATGACATCAATACAAATATACAGCAATAGTCTAGGTGAAATACTAATTAACATGTCCCAAATAAAGATGTGAAATTATCAGACATTATATTCTGCATAAGAAAGTGATATATATTTGTGACGATATATGTTTTAGTTAGTACCAAAAAGCAAATTTAAATTGGCTGGTATTTATTGGTTGAAAGAATATAAAGAAGTGTTAAAAATCTTGTGAAGGCAAAGACCAGGCCTGAGAAACAATTGGAACCAAAATCTTAAATGACTCTAGAACAATGTTTCCTTGTCTCTTTAGATCTCTTTCAATTCTCTGTAGATCTAATTTCTCACCAGGCCAGGAAACATGAACAATGACAACTTCAAATTTTTACATTTATGTCTTCTGCCACTAAAAATAATTTTTCTCTGGTTTCAAGTTGAAAATTCCCAGAAAAGAATTCTGACTTGCCCAACTTCAAGTTTGTGGACTTGCAACTTACAGGTAGGCACTCCAACTAAATCAATATGAGTAAAGTGCTTACCCCTAGTCAAATGCAAATAGCATACATAAGAGCATACCAGAATTGGCACAAAGCAGCTTTTTTAATAAAATAAAAAAATGGCAGCCATCCTGCAATTGTTTGAATGTTTGTCCTCTTCAAAATTCATGTTGAAATTTAATTGTCATTGAGACAATTTTGAGCTGGAACCTTTAAAGTGTGTTTAGGTAATGAGGACTATATCCTCATAGATGGACTAATGCTTTTATAGCAAGAGCAGGTCTATTATTGCAAGAGTGGGTCTGTAATCACAAAGGTGGGTTCATTAGCATGAGAACATGTGCATACACCCACATGCTCTCTCTTTGCCCTTCTGCCATGTAATGTCTTTTGCCATGTGATGCTGCAGCAAGAATGTCCTCGTTGGATGCTGACACCTCAATGTTTCATAGCCTATCCTCCAAAACTGTTGGCCAATAAATTTCTATTCATTAAAATTATCCAGTCTGCGGTATTCTGCTGTATCAGCACTAAATAGATTATGACACATCCCTCAGGGAGAAATTTTAACCACTAATCTACCACTTGAAACCAAGCTGCAGGCTTAATGGAGCCTACATAGAAATTCCCCAAAATGCCACTGATGGCTCAACTGAAACCCAGTAGTGTATGCTCTGCTACTCCTGCTATTCAACTTTGCATCCAGCTATTCAGTGGGCATAATACAGTGGGCCAAATTCAAGACCATTCTCATAATTCTCATAAACACCCCCTTTGATGAATCTTGTTATAAATAACAGACTTTTGGGTTTTACTCATGGTCTGTTTGCTTCACCACTTGGAAAACTAGAAAATGGCAGATTAAAGACTAAGGATTAGGGGCCATAAACTATAAGAAAAAAATCATAGCTGATAAAATCATCTAAGTTATTTATACTAAAGGTCATAATAGGATCCCAATCTCTGATGAAACCACCTAAAATCAAGCGGCTGGTCAAACATACACCCAAATTGTCACCATGGCTACTTGGATCCATCCCTGTATCACACATAGTAACACATTCACCATCAGATTGAGCAAAAAGTAAAGGACTATGTTTCTGATGTGGTGGCTACCATTTCACAGCAGACTTGTGATTACCAAAATCAACCAGTTTATATAATGGTGAGGAAGGCCTTTGTGCATGAGGTATTACCACCCCTTCTCTGTCCAGCCTACTTTTGGCAAGCTGACAATATCAGGCCTTTAACTCCTACACTCCCATTCTTCCTCTATTCATTCTGATCAGTTAATTCTTGCTGTATCATTGAGGACATCAAAACTAAGCTGTTAATGTATTTTCAGCTCTTGAGACCATTTTACCAGATGACAATAGGACATCTTTTATCATAAAGAGCATACAACAACAGCTCAAAACAGTCTGTGTTCCCACAGGCATCAAATATTGTCAAGCAGTGAGTTGCCTAATGTTTCAGGATACAAAATCAATGTCCACAAGTCAGCAGCCTTTCTATATGCCAATAATAGTCAAGATGAGAAGCTAATTAAGGACACAACTCCCTTCACCATAGTTTCAAAGAAAATGAAATACCTAGAAATATACCTAATGAAGGAGGTGAAGGACCTCTATAAAGAAAATTACGAAATGCTCAGAAAGGAAATAGCAGAGTATATTAACAAATGGAAGAACATACCATGCTCATGGATGGGAAGAATCAACATTGTTAAAATGTCTATACTTCCCAAAGCAATCTAACTATTCAATTCCATTCCTATCAAAATACCAACATCGTACATTCAAGATTTGGAAAAAATGATTCTGCATTTTGTATGGAACCAGAAAAAAACCCGTATAGCTAAGGCAGTTTTTAGTAACAAAAATAAAGCTGGGGGCATCACCATACCAGATTTTAGTCTGTACTACAAAACCATAGTGGTCAAGACAGCATGGTACTAGCACAAAAATAGAGACATAGACACTTGGAATCGAATAGAAAACTAAGAAATAAAACTAACATCTTACAACCACCTAATCTTCGATAAACCAAACAAGAACATACCTTGGGGAAAAGACTCCCTATTCAATAAATGCTATTGGGAGAACTGGATGTCTACATGTAAAAGACTGAAACTGGACCCACACCTTTCCCCACTCACAAAAATTGATTCAAGATGGATGGAGGACTTAAATTTAAGGCATGAAACAATAAAAATCCTCAAAGAAAGCATAGAAAAAACACTGGAAGCTATTGGCCTGGGGAAAGACTTCATGAAGAAGACTCCCATGGCAATTGCAACAACAAAAATAAACAAATGGGACTTCATTAAACTGAAAAACTTCTGTACAGCTAAGGAGACAAAACCAAAGCTAACAGACAATCTGAACAATGGGAAAGATTATTTTCATTCATATTTTGTATCAGACCAAAACTTGATAACTAAGGATCTAAAGAGAACTCAAATTAATACACATGAAAAAACCAAACAATCCCATATATCAATGGGAAGAGACATGAATAGAACCTTCATATGAAAGGTTAAGCTACCTAACATATGAAAAAATGTTCATCATCCCTATGTATTAGAGAAATGCAAATCAAAACCACCCTGAGATACCATGTCACCCCAGTGAGAATGGCCCACATCACAAAATCTCAAAACTGCAGATGCTGGCGTGGATGTGGAGAGAAGGGAACACTTTTACACTGCTGGTGGGACTGTAAACTAGTGCAACCTTTTTGGAAGGAAGTATGGAGAACCCTCAAAGAGCTCAAGCTAGACTTCCCATTTGATCCTGCAATCCCATTACTGGGCATCTACCCAGAAGGAAAAAAATACTTTTATCATAAGGACACTTATACTAGACTATTTATTGCAGCTCAATTTACAATCGCCAAAATGTGGAAACAGTCTAAATGCCCACCAACCCAGGAATGGATTAACAAGCTGTGGTATATGTATACCATGGAACACTATTCAGCCATTAAAAAAAAAATGGAGACTTTACATTCTTTGTATTAACCTGGATGGAAGTGGAAGATATTATTCTTAATAAAGCATCACAAGAATGGAGAAGCATGAATCCTATGTACTCAATTTTTTCAATTTTTTATATGAGGAAAATTAATGGCAATTAAGGTCACGGTGGGTGTGGGGGAAGGGGAGAGCAAAGAGAGAAAGAAGGAGGGAGAGGTGAGGAAGGGAAGAGCAGAGAGAAGGAAGGAGGGAGAGTGTGGAGCCTTGGTGTGTGCCACACCTTTTGGGGGCAAGACAGGATTGCAAGAGTGACTACCTAACAAATGCAATCAGTGTAACCTGGCTTATTGTACCCTCAATGAATCCCCAAAATAAAAAAAAGATAAAATAAAAAGACGTTTATATTCTACATTTAGTAAATTTCACAAATTTATTAATAAAACCTTAATTTTATTTATATTTTGAGACTACATTTTAATATATTCTTAGAAAATTTATAAAGACATCTTGCTAATATTTTGGTAGAAAGAAGCCATTATTATTTTGAATTGCATTACTATAAAAAGCTTTGAGAAGCTTTGATATATTAAAATGACTTTTGGTATATTTTTAATGATTATGGTTCATAATAGTTTTATATATTTATAGGGTACATGTGATGTTTTTATACAGGTATAAAATGTGCATTCATCAAATCAGGGTATTTAGAGTGTCCATCATCTCAAGCATTTATCTTTTTTTTGTGTGTGTTAGGAACATTTTATCTGCACTTTTTAGTTGTTTGAAATAGATATCAAAATTTCTCAAATGGTACAATTTCTTATGCATACAAATACATTAAATACAAATTTGCATTCTGGAAGCAGCATACATATCAAAAAAGATATTTTATGTAGAAGCAAAAAAAAAATTGAAAAGAGTATTTAAGATATTTAAATAATCAGATAAGGATATGTTGTTGTTGTTGTTGTTGTTGTTTCTCTCCTGGAAACACTGTTAGTCACAATTTTTATGTCCTTGATAAAATAACATAAGACAAATCTTTCAATTGACCCCTGAGGACACTTTAAAAAATAAATGAAATAAGTAATAAAAATTATCTTAAAAATATCAAAAAGTTATCAAGGTAGTGAAGAAATGAAGTTTAAAGATAACTAACTAAGGCTGGAGATTACCCTATGATGGAATTAATATACACAGCTATGATTTAATAAGAAAAAAGAGAAAGAGAGAGAGAGAGAAAGAGAGAGAGAGAGAGAATATAAGGCCACAAAGAAGTAGGCCAAGAACTCATAAATTCTTTTTATGAGGTGAAGAATTGCTAAATAATTTTTAAATATAATTTAAAACCAATAATCAAATATAACAAAGCAAGCAAAAGGCCTGGAATAGCAAAACTTGTAGAGAATTCATAAATAGACTAACAAAGACTTTGATTTTAGGTTTATCAGCTACATATGAACCACACACACATGAATAAACACACTTATTTTACTGTGCACGTAGAGATCTCTTAAAAGCATAAAAATTTTAGTTGGAAATAGAATCTATAAAATTTGACATGGTAGATTTGACTAAGAGCCAAATTCCTAAGGGAGGGGGAGGAAGCTATACCTTTACCTATAGTATCAACAAAAAAAGAGATTATACCAAATATTTTTGAAAGATTTTCTGTGTATGAGTGGGTCAGAAGTACCCAGAAAAAGAATCAGCAAAATGGAAAATTGATCTAAAGAAACACACAAAATGCAGCAGTGACAGTTAAGAAGACTGAAGTTAGAGAAAAAATAATAAGAAAATAGAACCTACAAGAGAAATCCTAAAATCCATGTCACTGAAGTCTCAGAAGCAAATGCAAGGAATAAATCAAAAACAATACCTGAATATAAAGGTGGCTGATAATTTTCCAGAACTAATAAAGTCAACAATCTAGAAAATCAAGATGCCAAGTAAATCCTTAGCATGACAAGATAAAATATAGTTCGGAAAACAATTTAGTAGTGTTTTATCCAACTGAACAATAGCATAACCTAGTGATTTTATTTCTATGTTTATATCACAAAAATAAATGCCTACATGCATCAAAAATACGTGTGAGAATAATGGTAGCAGCTTTATTCACAATAGCGCTAAACTGGACGACTCAAATGTCTATTATGAGATAAGCATCATCTATTGTTCAGTGAGTGGAAAGCAGAAAATTGTTATACAGCAGTGAAAAGGTTTATGCTGCTAAAGCAGCAGCCTGGCTGTATCTCTCCTATATAACATTGAACAATAAAAGGAGCATCATAAAGAGGTATATACTTTACATAAAGGCATGCAATCCCCTCGAATTTGTTAAAGGTGAGGATAATGGTGATGTTTGGGAGGTGGTGGAAAGGAAAGGATGGTGAGAAGTTACTTGCATGCCATTAAAGACCCATATTTTGATCTGAAGATAGATTACTAAATATTTATGCCTTACATCATATGTATGCTATATTGGATTAAAGAAAACCTTTCCATTAAAATCTTAAAGCTATTGAGAAAATAAAAATGATAATATGCAGAGCAACATGTTCATCAAGGATGTGGGTAGGGGAAGTTTTCTTTTTTAATTTTATTATTATTATTATTATTTTCTTTTTTGCAGTTTTTGGCTGGGGCTAGATTTGAACCCACCACCTCTGGCATATGGGGCCAGCACCCTACCCCTTTCAGACACAGGCACCGCTGGAAGTTTTCTTAAAAATAACATGGACAGGAATAAATTGATACATTCATTTGCATCCAAATTAAGACCTTTTTATTCAAAGAAATGACAAAATCTGAAAAGGCAAGTCACAAATAGGAAATATTTTCAACTATAATTGATGAATAAATCATGTACAAAACTTCTGCTTATCAATAAGAAAAAAAACCAACACGTTAAAAAATGATCAAAACTATTAAGAACTTCAAAGTGAGAAAACAAGATAATATTGACAGCATCATATGCAAAGTTGGGAATGTCTTTAATAATCGTTTAGAAAATTTGGCAATCCATATGTTGAAAAATTTGTAAAACAGTGGTAGTCATCCTACATAAATGGTTTGTGTATATATTTTTATGACTATTTTAAATACTCTTTGGGATTTTTGAGGAAGTTGAAGTGATACATATCCTACAAGCAAATAATTCCACTCTTGAATGACCTGCCAAGTGGAAGTACACCAGGACCCATACATTCCTAGAGACGCTTTTTTTACCTTCACTGGTAATTATCATTCATAATTGTCTAGAACTGAAAAAGACTGAATATTTATCTATAATGGGATAAATAAATTATGATATATTTATAAAATGAAAGATTCTAGGGCTGACAAGTTAAACATGACAAAGATAAATTCAACATTATGATTGCCTCTTAAAAAGAAAATACTGAGCAAAGAAAACATTCAAATAATATGTTTAGTATGTTTTTATTGATAAAAGGCACACAAAGAGGACTAACTCTGCTCTGTTGCAATGCACACACAGGATGTAAAATTGTAGTGAAAATCATGAAAGTGTCGCCATAAAAGTCAAGACAATGTTAACATCAAAGGGACAGAAAAGAAATACAATTCTGAAGAGGCAGCTGGGGCTGACGGGACCATTCTCTTACTTGGCTTGGGTTCTGGTTACACTTATGGTCACATTATGATTAATTCATTATACTGTACATTTATGTTGTGTTGACATGCCATGCCTGTGTTATATTTCACAATAACTACTTGTAAAACTATCACCAACTCACATACTTGATCAGTTGAATGCAGATAATATCTGATCAACATTGCCATTGCCTACTTAATAAAAAAAAAAGTCCAGGGGCAAAATGCTCCATTCTGTGCCATTATAATTACTGTCTCAAATGAGTATAATAATGAATCAGATTTTATTGTTAACCAGAAACATTCTTATGCTAAAATCAGTTTGACAAAAACACAAATTTATTCAGTTTGTTTAAGGCTTCAGAGAGAAGGAAAATAGTACAAACTTTTCCATGAAATTAGGTAAAGATTGTGGTGCTTGAGCTAAATATGACATAGAAATAAAATGTGTTATTATATTTTTAAAAGTATGCTAGACATATAAAACAAAATTAATTAATGAGAGAAGATATTTATTTCACTCCCAAGTTCCTTTAAATTATTTATTTTAGAGGCAGAGCATGATGGTGGATGGGAGAGATGTATAGCCCACCTCTCCCAAGTCATCAGGTGAGAGGAAAGGGGGTCTGGACCTTTTCCCCACATGGGTTATTGGTGTGGACAGACAGCTGGAGACACAGAGTGAATTGGCAGATTGCTGTATACGAGGTGTAATTTAAAACCACTGATTCTGTTGTAGAAATTTTCTCTGTTTGGCCGTGCTGGCCGGCAGGCCCCTCCCTCACAGAGGACAGCAGCTTGCAATTCCTGGCAAAACATCACTAATGAAAATTTATTCCTGAGCAGAATTTGGCATCCAAAAGGGGAGCCAGTCAGAATCACAAGAAACTAAGCAACCCAATGGAAAATTGAAGGGAAGGGATCTCGCCTGGGAAACACACATTTTGAATTCTTGGAAATGGCGGGCACCTCCCCTAGAACAACAGGAGTGATTAAATAGACTGGACCATTCCTGGTGGGGAATATTGGTGTGGGCTGGCAGTTCAGGCTGTGAAGGGAACTGGCGGGTGGCTGGACTCAAAACTGCAGAGCTACAAAAACTGAGTATAAGGTTTTTATGCACCGCAGCCACGGCGGCAGTGAGACCCAGTGGCACCTGCAGGACCTGGCAGCAGCCTCGGGAGCCTGCAGCAGCCAGACCTGGCAGCTGCCAATACCTCCCCCACAGCTGATTGCAATTGCCAGTTTGCAGGAGAACTTGGGAGCAGATTGGAAAGATTTGTAAAGCATGGACTCCTGCACTGAGTTGGGAGGTCGGATAGGAGTGCTATCTGGAACAGAGCAACTGAGGTTGCACAACTTTTACAGAAACATCAAAATGGTGATCGGCCAGGTAGGGTGGATACCCTGGTAACAGAATAAAGGGTGAATCAGGTATAAGCCTGGGAACCACTCACAGTGCCACCTGGTGTCCAGAAAGTAAATTGAATTATAAATATATCCCTACGAAAGTTGATCCCTACCTCATACATATAGATGTATATTTCTACATATATACACGAATAATATTTTTCTGGTTGGTGCCTTTATTTTTTTTTCTTATAATTTTCTTGGAAGAACTATGGTTAATTTTTATTATATATATATATATATATATATATATATATATATATATATAATTTTTATTTTTTTCTATTTTTAATTTTTTCCTTCTTCTTTTTTAACTTTTTTATGAACACCACTATTTATTTTTCCCTTCTCTCTTCCACTTCTTCCCTTTCTATGGTTTCTAAGAGTGCTAACATCAGATTTCTAGAGGGTTTTTTGTTTGTTTGTTCGTGTTGTTTGTATGTTTTTTACTTTTTTTCTCAATTATTTTATGATTAATATTCTTTTTATGGTAGTTGTTTTTTGTTGTTGCTGTTTGTGTCTATGTGTTTCTGACTGCTTGTGTGTCTGGTAGCCTTTTTATCTGTTTATTTGCTCATTTGTTCTCAATGAGTTTGGTGTTTCGACCTGCAATTCTGATCTCCCAGAACTCCCCTCCACTCTCACTCTGAGGTCTGGAGGCCTGTCCCCCAGGAGTCCAGATTCATAGACGATTTCTCAAGGGGTGTGGACAGGGCCTGGACTACAGCTGGTCGTGCTGATTCTGTGGCACCAGAATGAGGAGACAACAGTCAGCTGACAGATAATCACACTGGAGCGGCAGTGCCCTGAGGCACAGAGCAGCAGCCATTTTTGGCAACAATAGGGCCCACCCCCAGATATTCTGAACCCACAACCCCTGTCTCCCTGGGCAAAAAGAGGAGGCCGTCCATCTTCTCAGAAGACAACCACCACAGAACAGATCTGGGACTGAAACACAGGCCCCATGAATAAAGGATTTGCCTATGGTGGTACAGGCCTGGTTGGAGCGCGGGGACTAGAAAACACATGCACAGAGCCGGGAAATTACCAGGGTGGGGATGACCCAGACGACCACTTTACTGAGCCTAAGATGCACCCGGCCCTCAGGGGGATCATCAGCCTATAGATAAAGGAAGGCTTGAGGCTAGAACTGACCATGCTACGAATACAAACCTGCAGGAATAAAGACAGGGCCTGAGGCACAGGTTCTTGGAACTCAAAACAGCTTCTCTTCTTCAGAGGAATTTAGCAGGGAGAGAAAAAAATTCCCACAAAGTTGTTCTGTTCTGTCAGTAACATCAATCAGAGGCGGGGCTGGAACTGAGTGAACACCCTTAGCCTCAATTAAGCACCTGAGGTTGTCAGGCCTCACCAGCCCCTGCTTGATAGAGGAAGAGTGCAGCAGCCTGGCTGAGTAGATACAGATTCCCTTGTGATTCAGTCAGGTGCAAATACCTGGAGCCCTGTGGGGCTATCCGTGGAACTGGGTGTGACAAAGGTGCAAGGTAGGAAAGGAGGCAACAGCCTTCCCAGGCTACTCTATTTGCTGGGCGCATCCTCCTAACTTCAAAGAGCACCAGAGCAAGTCATATTTGAGTTGTCACCAGACCGCTGCGATCCAGTTCCCAGAGACCTTTGAAACTCTCACACCTGAGACAGGTGCTGACTGAGACAATTGATTTGCACCTTATGAACTGAGTAAATCGCCTGAGGGCAATTCAAGTGGTGCCCTGGGTGTATGGTTGTAGGAAGGTTTGATTTTCCTTTTCCAATTGCTGCCTGTGGGGGGTGGGGTGACTTAAGTGTGGGTATTTTTCCACACCTGAGACTTCAACCCAGAGTAGCTGTTTCACTAGGGTTGAACAGAGACCAGTTGAAAACAAGACAGAACTACTTAGCCCCACCACACAAAATAGGTCCCCAGTTTCTCAGGCGGTAGCACTGTACAGGTTCTCAACAAAACTCTATGGGAAAAGTCAAATGGTGTAAAATAATCATGGAGCAGAATCAGCAGAAAAACTCTGGTAACATGAATAATCAGAATAGATCATACCCCCCTCCCCCAAGTAAAGTATGTCAGGTGTAACTGAAGATCCCATTCATAAACAGCTGGCAGAAATGTCAGAAATCAAACTCAGAATTTGGATTGCAAACAAGATTAATAGAATGGAGGAAAATTTGGAATTAGAAATTCAAAGAGCAATTCATAAGTCAGAATTAGAAATTCAAAGAGAAATTCAAAAGTTGTCTCAAGAATTTAATGAATTTAAAGACAAAATGACCAAAGATTTTGATGCACTGAAGTAAGAATTTGCAGCTCTCAAAGATCTGAAAAAATACAGTAGAATCCCTCAGTAACAGAGTGGAGCAAGCAGAAGAAAGGATTTCTGACATTGAAGACAAATCTTTTGAACACTCTCAAACTCTCAAAGAGGGAGAGAAATGGAGAGCAAAAACAGATCATTCTTTCAGAGAGCTCTGGGATAATTCAAAGAAGGCTAATATCTGCCTCATTGGAATCCATGAAAGTGATGAAGTGGCCTCGCAAGGCACAGAGGTCCTTCTCCATGAAATTATGAAAGATAATTTTCCAAACATGCCAAGAGATTCTGAAATTCAGATATTGGACAGTTTCAGAACCCCAGCATGACTCAATCTGAATAAGACATACCCCAGGCATATCAAAATTAACTTCCCTAGTGTTAATATGAAAGAGAAAATTCTTAAAGCAGCCAGACGTAAGAAATCCATTACCTACAAAGGGAAGAATATTAGAATGACTGCAGATCTCTATGCTGAAACTTTTCAAGCCAGAAGAGGATGGTCATCGACTTTTAATCTTCTAAACCAAAATAACTTTCAACCCTGTATCCTGTATCCAGATAAACTGAATTTCATTTATGATGGAGAAATTAAATACTTTAATGACATTCATATGTTGAAGAAATTTGAAAAAAAAAATCAGCTCTTCAATATATTCTCAGACCTGTCCTCCATAATGACAAGCCCGATCCTCTACAACAAAAGTAAACTCACTCAGAAACTTTTGATCAAACTACAACTTCCACAGTAGCGAAAGTATTAAAAATGTCCACTGGACATTAAAAACAAGATACCCAAAATTTTACCAGACTTATCAATATTGTCCATTAATTTAATGTGAACTGTTTAAACTGTCCTGTAAAGAGGCACAGATTAGCTGACTGGATACAAAAATTTAGGCCAAATATTTGCTGCATACAAGAGTCACATCTTACCTTAAAAGATAAATATAGACTCAGGTGAAAGGATGGTCATCCATATTTCAGGCAAATGGTAGCCAGAAAAAAGCAGATGTTGCAATTCTATTTGCAGATACAATAGGCTTTAAACCAACAAAAGTAAGGAAGTATAAGAATGGTCACTTCTCATTTGTTAAGGTTAATACTCAATATGATGAGATTTCAATTATGAATATGTATGAACCCAACCAGAATGTGCCTCAATTTATAAGAGAAACTCTAACAGGCATGAGCAACTTGATTTCCTCCAGCTCCATAATAGTCGGAGATTTCAACACTCCTTTGCCAGTGTTGGATAGCTCCTCCAATAAGAAGCTGAGCAAAGAAATTTTAGATGTAAACCTAACCATCCAACTTTTGGATTTAGCGGACTTCTACAGAACATTTCATCTCAACAAAAACTGAATACACATACTTCTCATCAGCCCACAGAACATATGCCAAAATCGATCACATCTTAGGTCACAAGTCTAACCTCAGAAAATTTAAAGGAATAGAAATTATTCCTTGCATCCTCTCGGACCACCATGAAATAAAAGTGGAACTCAGTAACAACAGGAACCTGCGTACTCATACAAAAACATATAAGTTAAATAACCTTACACTGAATAATAGTTAGGTCAGAGAGAAGATCAAGAAGGAAATTGCCAAATTTTCAGAACAAAACGATAATGAAGACATGAATTATCAGAACATTTGGGATACCGAAAAGGCAGTCCTAAGAGGGAAATTTATAGCACAGCAAGCCTTCCTCAAGAGAACGGAAAAAGAGGAAGTTAACAACTTAATGGGACAGCTCAAGAATCTGGAAAAGAAAGAACATTTAAACCCCAAACCCAGTAGAAGGAAAGAAATAACCAAAATCAGAACAGAATTAAATGAAATTGAAAATAAAAGAATTATACAACAAATCAATAAATCAAAAAGTTGGGTTATTTGAAAAGGTCAATAAAATAGATAAACTTTTGGCTAACCTAACCACGAATAAAAGAATAAAATCTCTAATTTCATCAATCAGAAACCACAAAGACGAAATAAAAAATCCTCAGAAATTCAAAAAATCCTTAAGGAATATTACAAGAAACTTTATTCTCAGAAATATGAAAATGTGAAGAAAATTGACCAATACTTGGAAGCACATCACCTTCCAAGACTTAGCCAGAATCAAGTGGAAACGTGAACAGGCCAATATCAAGTTCGGAAACAGCATCAACCATAAGAAATCTCCCTAAAAAGAAAAGCCCGGAACCAGGTGGCTTCACGTCAGAATTCTACCAAACCTTTAAAGAGGAACTAGTACCTATATTACTCATCCTGTTCCAAACTGTAGAAAAAGAAAGATGACTACCCAACTTGTTCTATGAAGTAAACATCACCCTGACCCCCAAACCAGGAAAAGACCCAATAAGAAAAGAAAATTATAGACCAATATCACTAATGAATATAGATGCAAAAATATTCATTAAGATCCTAACAAACAGAATCCAGCAACACATCAAACAAATTATACATCATGACCAAGTCAGTTTTATCCCAGGGTCTCAAAGCTGGTTCAATATCCATAAATCTATAAGTATAATTCAGCACATAAACAAATTAAAAAACAAGGACCTTATGATTCTCTCAATTGATGCAGAAAACATCCTTTTGATAACAAGCTTTTGATAACATCCAGCATCCCTTCATGATCAGAACACTCAAGTAAATTGGTATAGAAGGGAAATTTCTTAAACTGATAGAGGCCATCTACAGCAAACCCACAGCCCATATCATATTGAATGGAGTTAAATTGGAATCATTTCCACTCAGATCAGGAACCAG
>CAUYPK010013950.1:0-11729 GCA_963574355.1 Loris lydekkerianus
GCGTAGCAACGACTCAGCAAGGCCTGGCCTGAAACTGCCTCTACCTAGATATAGCCAATGTGGTACCATGCTACTGGCCCGACCCTGTCACTCACCTCTTCCCCCGCCTTCTTTCCCTGCCCCTTCTCCACAATAAAAAAATTAATAAAAAAAAAAAAAAAAAAAAAAAAAAATTTAATAACAGTCATGATCAAAGACCACAGGCAGCCATTTCATTATACAAATGCATGCCATGTTTGTTTGTTTTTTTTAAAGTCAAAATAGATAAAAGACATAGGCCATAGCTCCTGATTTAAATGTTCTTTCCTTAAGGAAGATGCCTCTGGCTCTCTAATCTAGAATAAGACCTCTCCATTGCACACTCAGAGCTTTCTACACTTCACCTCCCATGGCATGCATAGCCCCTAATTATACTCACTTGCTTAACAATCATCTTAGATTTGATTTCCTTTAAGCACAGAGCTTGAGATGGGATTCATGAGATGGATAACTTTTGAAGAGAGGGTTTTTAGAACAAACCTGTATGAGAATGAGGGAAACAGAACAGTGAAAAATGGGTAAGCAAAGATATGGTGGGAGTGGAGTTTAGCTTCAACCCAATTCCACAGAGGAGTCCTAGTAAGTAAATTGTCCCACAAGTATATTCTTCTCTAAAGTTAATTTATTGTCCTTTAGTACACAGCATCTGTGAGCCATTGCTACAGGCTACCCTCAAGGCACTGTTGTGGGCAGGGGAGCAAAGGGGAAGGCTTAATTCCTGGGCATCTCCAAACAAACAGCTCCACTATTCTAAATGCAAAACTTACAAAAATGCTGCAAATATATGTTATTACAACTAAAATCCTATCATGACAACTGGGGTAGACACACCAAACCAATAAAAAGGTTTCCAAGACTCTAGGCAGAGAAGCAATGCCTCAGTGACAACTGCCTTTCTTCTTTAATATCTCTAAATTCAGTAATGACAATGCAACTTCAGTCTTATTTAGGGGCTAAAAGATATCAAACCCATACTAGTGATGCAAAAAATATTTATGTTAAGACTGAATAAATAAATGAATCAATGGAATCATCTGGTGTTTGGTAAATCATGTTTTACCTACTTTAAATTCACTGTCATTTTGATAAGAATTGGTCCAGTATGTGATTGGAACTAACTGAAGTTTAGCTCTAACATTTGAGTGTAAAAAAAAAAAAAAGTCACCAGATTAAAAGATACATCCAGAATTGTTACTATGATTTTCATTTAATCATCTTTTTCAACTTTTTTATTTTTTCTTAGAATTTTTTTTTATAGATACACAAGAATTCTCTGTAAAATTAAGATATATTTTCATTTCACATATCTGTATGTGTTGAAAATATTTTGCAAACCTGTTTTGTTAATTTTTTTCCTGATATACAGGGGGTTTTAACGTTTATTTTGCTAAAACAATCTTCAGGAAGCTTGCTTGAGAGGTCATTCTCAGACAGGGCTTCATTACCATAAAAATGTATCTATGTCAATAGGCATTTGTGTTTATTCCTGGTACTTTCCTCATTTGGTATACTTAACACTTTTAATATGTATTTTATTATAAACTTTTTTTTGATTAGCATAATCATCACCCCACTTTTCTTATTTTTTATTTTTTATTAATATTAGATCATAGCTGTGTACATTAATGCAATCATGGGGCACCATGCACTGGTTTTATAAACAGTTCGACACATTTTCATCACAATTTAATTAATTTAATCATCATTTTTCAAAACCAACTCCCTCAGTGTTTAGGTCAGCACATTTCTTCTAGAAACAGTCAGAATATATGATACCTATTTATCTAGCAAATGGGTTAAGTAAACAGAAAGACAAAGACACTTGTAACTCTAAGAAAATATATTATTTTGTTACATTAATTCAGTATTTGTTAACTTATGTGATTAACCTATTACTATTCACTATCAATATGTATGTTTATATATTTGCATTATTAATGTAATGCATGATATACTATTCTCACCTGCCATTATGTCAGAAACATTTTGTTTTTCTATATATCCTTCATATGTATAATAATGGATATATTAAATATAATACACATACATATGCATACACATACATATGCAGGTGTATTCTAATAAATAGTTCTATTTTTCTGAAATATTTTACTATCAGATTCTTTTAATTTACTATTATTAGAACTATAATGAAAATATGTGAGTATACTTAACTTTCTTTGTGGGCTAAAATTAAGAATAAAAATATGATATTCAAGTATAAAACAATTTAATTTTTCTGCCATATTATTTCTCAGAAAGGCTTCACTAAATTACTGAGTTGATCATAATGAATGAATATGGCAATTTCCTGACCATATCCTCAAGATTGCATGTTTTATTTTTTATTTATTTCCTAACCTTACTATTCAAAAAACTCTTAAGATTTCTTTATTTTATATGGTTTGATAGGTAAGAAGCTAGATATTTGTCTTATCTATTTACCAGTTTTATTTCCTATTTTATAAGCTATAATATTGTTTGCCCATCAATTTAATTGGGATCTTAAGTCTTTTCTACAAACTTAAGTACACATATGAAGGAAAATGTCTGTAACATGTAATAATTATTTTTAAGTTATATTTTCTATTTCCCAGATAATTCATACAGATACGTATTTCATCATATCCTCTCCTATTAGTTCAAACAAAAAAATTGTTCCACCAAAGAACTGTTCATTTCTCTACTCCATTACTTTCTAATTTTTCTATTGTTTAACATTCATTTTTAACTATTTAATGCATTTGGCATTTATTTTATTTTTATTGTGTCAAGAATACTCAACATAAGATCTTCATCACTGACATTTTTAAGTGCATAATATTGTTAACTCTAAGCACAACGTTGTATAGCAGATCTCATAACTGAAACTTTATACCCATTGACCAGCAATTCATCATTTTCCCTTTCCCCTAACCCCTGCCAACTACCATATTCTCTGTTTTTCTGAGTTTTGGATTCCTCATATAAGTGGAAGTAAGCAGTATTTATCCTTCTGTGACTAGCATAGTTCATTTATTATAAAGTTTACCAAGTTCATCCATGTTGCTGCATATAGCAGGATTTCCTTTTATTTTAAAGAAAGAATATTTCTTTGTATGCATACAACACATTCTGTTTATCATTTCATTTGTGAATGGATACTTAGTTTGTTTCCACATTTTGGCGATTGTGAATAATGCTGCAATAGGCATAGTTGTGCTAATTATCTCTTCCTAATCCTAATTTCAATATTGCAGATGTATACTCAGAAATGGGGCTGTTGGATCACATAGTAATTCCATTTTAAATTTGTTGAGGAATGGAATTTGTTTATATAGTAGCTGCAACATACTCTTTCTACAAGAGTCTGCAGAAGTTTCAACTTCTCTAAGTTCTCACCAACATTTGTTATCATTTGGAGATTTTTTGTTTGCTCATGTTAGGTTTTGTTTCTTTGTTTCTTTTTGTTGCTATTGTTTTGATAATGGCGATCCTCACAAGTTTGTGGTGATATCTCAGTATAGCTATTATTTGCATTTCCCTCATTATGATGTTGGACATCTTTTCACATATCTTTTGGCCATTTGTACTTCTTCTTTGAGAAATAGTAATTCAAGTACTCTGTCCATTTTTAAATCAGTTTATTTGATTTTTTGCTTATTTGACCCCATATGTATGTATTGATTATTAACCCCTATCAGAAGGTGGTTTGCAAACATTTTCTCCCACTGTGTATGCTTCCTGTTCACTTAGTTGGCTGTTTTCTTTGCTGTGTAGAATGTTTCATTTTGATGTAGTCCCCTTAATTTTTCTTTTACCACCTGAGTTTTTGTAATCATGTCCATGAAATCACAATCAAGACCAATGTCATGAAGATTTTCTCTTATATTTTTTCTCAATGTTTCACAATTAATATAGATCGTTTTTATGTACAGTGTAAGATAATTGTCCAATTCATTCTTTTGCATGTGGATATCTAGTTTTCAAAGCACCATTTGTTAAAGGAACTATATGTCCCCTGTTTGTGCATCTTGGCAACTTTTTGAAAATGACCTGACCGTATATTATAGTAAAATGATTTTACAATGGACTTGCACTATGCACATTTTTATGTGTTAATTTTTTGAGAATAGGAAAGCAATAAATAAATAAAAGCATAAGACTTGGAATTTGGAAGAAATCAACAAAATTAATGATAAAATCAGAAATTCTAGAGAAGGTATTATAATTGCTGGCACAGAAATGGAAAGATCATGAAAGACTATAATGAATAGTTAGTATACACCAGCAAGCTGAACAACCTGAAGAATAGAATAAATTCCTAAAAATATACAACCTTCCAAGACTGAATCATAAAGACAAGAGTCTGTAAAGAATAGAAATAAAACATTAAAAATATTAAGGAAGAGTAATAATTAAGTAATTTTGTTGAGGTTTAGCATACCTTCTTTCAAAAACACACAAAGAGTGTGTCTGTACCCTGTGAAGACAGTGGCAGTATAGGTAGTATATGCCATTTAGCAAATGAGAGAACTGAGCTCCAAAACCTTTCAGGTCAGTCTCACATTGAAAATGTAGAAGATTTAGGATTTCAATCTTTGTTTTTATCCACCTTCTAAGTCTATGCATTTTTCATTACACCTGCTAGAAACAAAGATGTGTTTGTTTGAAAGTTGGCAGGGAAACAAATTCTTCCTGCAAGGTTGCAGGTAGAATCAAGGCAGATTTGGGGCAGTTATTTTGAGACCAAGGAATGATTTATTCATCCCAGTTTTTGATGTTTGACTCAATGAGTTTTGGAAATCAGTTGATGTGCTCCAACCTCTGACAATCAAGAAGAACAGAAATTTTTCCAACTGATGAAAAAAAAAAAAAATACTCTTTACATATTTGCCTAGAAAGCTGCCTAGCCTGTATGTACCTACTAGGCATGACCCCTGATACATAGGAATTCATTCTTCATTTGGTGCTTGTTGTTGATAATTAGAAAAAAATACATTGATTTAGTTGCCTCATTTCAATTTTGTAGATTTCAATATTTAAAGTTTTTATTCCTTTTAGTTGGACATCTCTTTACTGTTAGTGTCAGTCTGGACAGTGCCTTTCAACTCTCTGTGACTTTGGGAGATCACTAGGACCCTTAGTTATTGGCAAATTCATGTGAAGCTGCAATACAAAGGTGAAAACTCATAAATTGAAGGATTTTCTCTAAAGAAATGGTACACTTCTTGTAAAGTAATTCCTAGAGCCTAAATCCATGCTGAACAGCTCACCCCTGCACAGTCCAGAATGCAGGTACTTTGGAAGAATCTCACTTTGGAACAGTACTGAGATTCCTAGAAAACATGTATATCTTGATCACTAATCAGAATCTAGTCTTTTCTAATTTATTAACAAATTCTAACAAAATTGTTCCACGAGGATTTTGAAATCTCTAGTAAGAGATATACCAAGTTCAAAGTACTTTTCTAGGCAAGCACAGGCAATTATTTTAGGAGCTTTATTCTGGAGTTTAGAAGATTGAGCTGAAGAGAGGTCAATAATTGGGTATTGTAAGTTTTTATTCAAACTAGGTAATTGAGGTAAATAAATAATTTCTACATAACAATAAACAAGCTCTATTCAGATGAAGATGGTAAGGCTAGGGAAGAGAGGATGAATAAGGAATGAGTGAGGTAATATTTCTTACAGCTTTCACTCCCTATTACTTTGACTGTTAATAATGGTTTTTAATTTCAGGTTACTATGAGGGTACAAATGACCAAGTCACAATATTTGCTTTTGTTAGGTAAAGTCCATTGTGTAGGTCTTCCCCTCAAACAAAAGATGTGCATTATACCCCTAAATTGTGCCCATTAAGTGGTAGCACACCAATCCCCACTCTTCCTCTGTCCCCCTTCCCCTGTTCCTTCTTCCCCCAACTAGAATTGAATTTAATTTGACTCCTTCATGGGTGTGTATTAGATCATCTACTGACATCATATTAGTATTGAGAGTACATCAGATATTGTTTTTCCATTCTCGTGATACTTTACTAAGGAGAATATGCTTAAGCTCCATCTAGATTAATACAAAAGATGTAAAATCCCCATCTTTTTATGGCTGAACAGTATTCCATAGTATATACCAAAGTTCGTTAATCCATTCCTGAGTTGATGGATATTTAGATTGTTTCCACATCTTGGCAATTGTAAATTGATCTGTGATAAACAATCTTGTGCAAACATCTTTACAATAAAATGATTTTTTTTCTTCTAGGTAGATGTCTAGTAGTGGGATTGTAGATTCAAATGGGAGGTCTAATTTGAGTGCTTTGAGGATTCTCCATACTTATTTTCAAATAGGCTATATGAATTTGCAATCCCACCTACAGTGTAAAAGTGATCCCCTCTACCCACATCCATGTAGCATCTACAGCTTTGGGACTTTATGATGTGGGCTCATTTAACCAGGGTTAGATGATACCTCAGGGTAGTTTTGATTTGCATTTCTCTGATGATTCAGGCTGATGAGCATTTTTTCATGTTTGTTAGCCATTTATCTGTCTTCCTCAGAGAATATTATATTTATCTCTCTTGCCCAGTGATAAATGAGATTGTTTGCTCTTTTTTTGGTAATTAATTAGAGTTTTCTAAAAATCTTAGTTATTAAACCTTTGTCAGATCTGTAACATGCAAATGTTTGTTCCCATTCTTAAAGTTGTTTATTTGCTTTGTTGTGTACTTAAATATCCAGAAGCTTTTCAGTTTAACTAAGTCCCATTAGTTTATTCTTATGTTGTTATTACAATTGCTATTGAAGTATTCTTCATAAAATCTTTCCCCAGGCCAACATCCTCAAGAGCTTTACCCATACATTCTCTAGGACTTTTATGTCATGTGTTAGATTTAAATCTTTTATCCATCTTAATTCAATTTTTGTAAGTGGTGAAAGGTGTAGGTCTAGTCTTAGTCTTTTACATGTTATCCAGTTTGCCTAGCACCATTTATTGAATAGGGATTCTTTTCCCCCATGTTTGTTTTGTTTAGTTTATTAAGGATCAGATGGCTATAAGAGACTGGTTTCATTTTTTGGTTTTCTATTTTGTTCTATATGTCTGCCTGACTGAAAAATATGCCCGGTCTTTATTTTTATGCCAATACCATGATGTTTTGATCACTGTGGACAGCTACTATAGCCAAAATTCTGGTAGAGTTATGCTTCTGGCATTTTTTGTTACTAATAATTGCCTTGGCTATATGGGTTTTACTGTGGTTCCATAAAGAAATGAAG
This sequence comes from Loris lydekkerianus, assembly GCA_963574355.1. Taxonomy (NCBI): domain Eukaryota; kingdom Metazoa; phylum Chordata; class Mammalia; order Primates; family Lorisidae; genus Loris; species Loris lydekkerianus. The sequence continues at coordinate 7,294 of CAUYPK010013950.1, forward strand.
AACTATTTTTTTTTTCATTTCCTCAAAGTATGATGTTGGTATTTTAATGGGGATTGCATTGAATCTCTAGATTTCTTTAGGTAGTATAGATATTTTAACAATGTTAATTCTTCCCAGCCAAGAGCATAATCTGTTAATGTTTTTTGCTATTTCTTTGCTTAGGGTTTTATAATTCTCACTGTAGAGTTCTTTACCTTTTTGGTTAGCTATATCCCTAGCTAGTTCCTTTTCTTTGCAGCTACTATGAAGGGAATTGTGTTCTTGATTAGCTTCTCAACTTCACGGTTATGGCATATACAAAGGTTAGTGATTTGTGGACATTGATTTTATACCCTGAGACATTACTGTATTTCTTGATTACTATCAGGACTCTTGTGTTTGAGAGTCTGGTGTTCTCTAAGAGTAAGATCATATCATCAGCAAAGAGCAAGAGTTTGACCTCCTCTACCACGTTTGGTTATCTTTTATATCCTTCTCTTGCCTTATTGCACTGGCTAAAACAGTGGTTCTCAACCTTCCTAATGCCACAACCCTTTAATATAATTCCTGTGTGTCACAACCCACAGGTTGAGAACCTCTGAGCTAGAACTTCTAACACTATAGTTGAATAGTAGTGGTGATAGAGGACTTCCTTGTCTGGTTCCAGTTCTATGTGGAAACACTTTCATTTTTACTCCATTCAGTATGATATTAGCTGTGGATTTGTCATAGATGGCTTCAATCAGACTTAAAAAATAGCAACCTGTTCCTATATTCTTAAGTGTTCATATTAGGAAATGTTATCAAATGCTTTTTCTGCATCTATTGAAAGAATTGTATAGTCTTTGCTTTTGCCTCCGCTGATACGATGAACTTCATTTGTGGGTTTGCTTCTATTAAATTAGCCTTGCATTCCTGGGATGAAGCCTTCTTGATTGTGATGTATAATTACTTTAATTTGTAGCTGTAGTCAATTGCCTAAGATTATATTGAGTAATTTTACATCTACATTCATTAGTGAAATCAGTCTGCAGTTCTCCTTTTTGGTTGCATCCTTTCCAGGTTTTAGAATCAGGGTGATGTTTGTTTCACAGAAGTGTTGGGGAAGGTTCCTTCCTTCTCAATGTTTTTGAATAGGTTGTGCAGTATGGATACCAGCTCTTCTTTGAAGGTTTGATAGAATTCTGGTGTGAAGCCATCTGGTTCAGGGCATGTTTTAATTGTAAGTTTTTTGTTGTTTCTTTGATCTCAGTGCATGATATTGGTCTGATCAAGATTAAGTCCAGGGAGAGGATGTGATTCCAGGTATTGGTCCATTTCATCCATATTGTTAAAAGTATGGGCATAGAGTTTCTTGTAGTAATCATACATAATCTCTTGTATCTCTGTGGTATCAGTTATTATTTTACCTTTTTCATTTACAATTGAATTTATTAGAGATTTTACTTTTTTTGTTTCTACTTAATCTGGACAAAGATTTATCTATTTTGTTTATCTTTTCAAAGAGCGAACTTTTGTTTTAATTTTCTGAATCATTCCTTTGTTTTCTATTTCATTTATTTCTGATTAATTTTGGTTATTTATTTTCTCTTTTTAGGTTTGGGATTACACTGCTCTTCCTTTTCCATTTCCTTAAGATGATCATTAGTTTTTTTTATGTGTTCTCTTTCTGTTTTTTTGGGTGTAGACATCTAACCCAATAAATTTCCCTTTTGGAACTGCTTTGCAGTATCCCACAGGTTTTGGTAACTTGTAGCTTTATTATTGTTATGTTTAAGGAATTTACCACTTTCCTCCTTTATCTCTTCCTTGACCCACTGTCATTCAACATAAGGTTGTTTAATTTCCATGTCTTTGTGTAGGGATGACTTTTTTTTTTTTTTTTTTTGGAATTGAGTTCCACTTTTATTGTCATTATGTATGAGAAAACAAAAGATATAATTTCTATCTTTTAATTTTGTTGAGGTTTTATTTGTATCCTAAGATATGATCTATTTTGAAAAAAGTTCTTTGGGCTGATGAGAAAAATGTATATTCCTTAGTTTGGGAATGGGATGTTCTACATATGCCTATTAACCACATTTGTTCTAGGATCATGTCTAAGTCCCTTATATCTTTGCTTAGTTTCTGTTTAGAGGATCTGTCCAGTTTTTCCAGAGGGATATTAAAGTTCCCAGTATTATGGGGGATATCATATTGCTCAGACCAATCAACGTCTGTCTTATAAATTTGGGAGCATTTAAATTACATGCATAAGTATTTAGAATTGAAATGTCCTCTTAGTGTATTTTTCTCTTGACCAGAATGAAGTACCACATTTGTCTTACTTAACTTTAGTTGCTTTAAATCCACTTGTATCTGAAAATAGGATCGTTACCCCCTCTGTCTTCTGATTTCTATTAGCCTGAAATATTGTTTTTTATCCCTTCACCCTGAATCTTGTTTTGTCCTTCAAGCTTAGATGTGTATTCTGGAACGAACATATGTATGGCTCATGGTTTTTTGTCCAATCAACTAGCCTGTGCCTCCCAGGGGTGAATTTAAGCCAGTAAAATTTATTTAAAAAATTGAGAAGTGTGGATGAGTTCTATTCATTCCATTTTTGGAAAGTCTGTTGTTTTGTTTTATCCTTTGCACCACTGTGGAAGCTAGGTTTTGTCCTTTAGTTTTTAGGTGCTCATTTCACAAACAGTCCGTTGTGATGGTCAGTGTGAAGAATAGGTCCAGATATTTCCTGTAGAGCTGGTCTTGTGGTGAATTACCTCAGTTTTTGTATATCAGTAAAAGATTAAATTGCCCCATCAATTTTAAAGCTTAGTTTAGCAGGATACAGAATTCTGGGCTGAAAATTCTTTTATTTAAGGAGGTTAGATATAGATGATCTTTCTCTTCTGCCTTGTAAAGTTTTAGCTAAAAAGCCCACTGTCACCATGATACATATGCCCCTGTATGTCAAATGGTGCTTACTCCTGGTTCCTTGCAGAATTTTCTCTTCTGTCTTGATTTTGGACAGATTTGTCTTGGAGATGCTCTGTTTATGTCTAGATGACTAGTGTTTAATATCCCTCTAAAAGATTTCAGAATCTTCAGTGAAAGTTAGGAAATTGTCATTTATTATATCCTCCAGTAGGACTTCCATTCCTTTGAGCCATTCTCCTTCTCCCTGAAGGTGTCCCTAAAATTAATATGCTTCAATGCTTTATGAAGTCTGATAATTCTCTTCTTTCCCTCTCTTCTTTCCTGCTCTTTTAACTACCTGAGTTAGCTCAAGAATTTATCTTCTAGCTATCAATTCTTCCTTCTCCATGTTCTAATCTGTTATTGATACTTTCTACTGCATCTTTAAGATCCCTAATTGTCTCCTTTAATCCCTTAATTGCCTTTCTATTCTTCATGTATTTCATCCATGTTTTATTCTGTTTTTCCAGTTTCCTCATCAATTGCCTTTATTGCCTTTACCATCCATATTTTATTTTCATTTTTTGTTGTTTCCATTAATTCTCGATATGTGGAATCCCCTGTGATAGTTACCTCAAGGTCCCTTGGTGTAGTCACTCTGTTTTGATTTTTCATGTTGCTAGAAATTTTTCTGTTGGTTCTTTCTCATGTGTGTTTTCTTCTTATTAACTTCCTTCTTCTCACTACCTTGTGAGGATGAAAGAAAAGAATTAAAGAGAAGGAGAGAAGAAAGACAGACATAGAGAAAGAAAGAAACAAGAAAAGTGGTGGTGATCAACAGGGTGTTATGACCCCACTCACAAATCTAGGCCTTTGGGGGACTGAGCTGGGTGTGTTTCTCAAAGTCAGGGGCTTCTTACCAGCCTGGGAAATATCCCACCTCAGCAAAATATAGAAGAAACATAAAAGAAAAAAATTAGCAATATATAAAAATGGGGACATACCAATACCATCTTTCCAAAGGCCGAAGCTAGAAGGACGTATTAGTCTGTGAGCTCATGGCCTCTTTGAGCCAGACCTATGCTGTGATCCCTGCAGCCACACCAACGCCATGACCCCACAGCACTCAAAGAAAAGGAGAAAAATAATAAATAAAAATAAAAATACATATAGAAACTTAAAAATACAACTATAAAAGATATTGGAATAGGGGGAGATATCTTTTATGTGGGAAAGATGAGAAAAGTAGAAATATTTCCCAAAAGAGAGAAAAAAGAGAGAAGTAAAAAGGAGGAAAGGATAAAAGGGGTTTGAAAAACTGTAACGAAAATGGAGAGGCCCTTGCTATTTACAAAGGTGAAAATTAAATCAACCAAAACCCCACACCCCAAAAAAAAAAAAAAAAACAAAAAAAACCACAACAATGAAGAGATAAAAGTTAGAATAGGGGGGTAATAGTGGAATAAATAGATATATATTTGTGTGTTTAATTTATACATATATATATATATATATGAGAGAGAGAGAGAGATAGATAGATAGATACATATTTAGATTGA
>CAUYPK010013951.1:0-25807 GCA_963574355.1 Loris lydekkerianus
CCTCCCACAGGAGCCTTGAGCTTGTATTCCCCCAGGAGGGCCCCCCCCCCCCCCCCGCCCCCCCGCCCCCCCCCCCCGCCCCCCCCCCCCCCCCCCCCCCCCCCCCCCCCCCCCGCGCCCCCGCCCCCCCCCCCCCCCGCCCATGTCTGTTCTCAGGCAGGTTTCAAGCTCAATATGGAGACTTCCCTCTAAGCCGTATCTCCCGATCCAGCTTTTCTGTCTGCGTGTATTCCGTATTCCGTGCACAGCCCTTCACCAGCAAGGTGCAGGCAGGAATGGGAAAAGGCAGACCTGGGGCGTGGGAGACGGAGCTGGGTCAGATGCTGACTGTGTGTTTGCTTTTTGGGGTTTAAACCATCTGCCCTGGTCTATTTTCAGAGCTCCTTGGATGAAGCTTGTTCATCCCTTCCAAGGTAGGGATATTAGGTTGTTCCTTGGGGTTCTTCTGTTTTGGCGTTTTTTTGTTTTTGTCTTTACTTTTGATGGGGAGGGGAAGCAGAATTGCTCCTCTGATTGGTTAGGATTATGCATAATTTCAATAATTTTATAATAATTGTTTATAGATGTGGTTTTCAAAGCAAGGCTCTGAGAGTTGTATCATATTCTTGTCCGCTCTTCAGCTGCTCCACCCGTCTTGTTTATGCAGCTCTGTGAAATCCCTGGGGACTGCCTTGCAGACGCAAGGGACTCTTTTTTTTTTTTTTTTTTTTTGCAAGGGACTCTCGACAGTGAGTTATTTTTTTTTTTTACTAGACTGCAGCTTCTCTATTAGCAGAGTTGTGATCCTATACCCAAAGGCCAACTCTTCCTTTCCTGATGGTGTGTGGATGCCAGGAGCATCTTGACTCCCCTTGTGCCTTTGAAAGCCAGGGGGGTGTTCTGGCTCTTCTGGCACAAAGAGCGTCAGGCCTGTTCAGAGGCAGACCTTTTTGTGAAGAATAAACACATGTGAAGAGGTTTGAGTGACAGTTGCTCAGCTAATCAAAAGTTCAGAAGACAGTGTAATCAGGTTCTCACATGCTCTTAACCCAGGTGAATTGTAGAACAGGAAAAAAAGGTGAAGTATGAAGTAGATTTGTCTTTCTGCAGAATCTGCCAAGCTCTTAATGTTCTCCTTTTTCTTCTGTTTTGCCCATTGCATTTCCCACATCCTTGCTTCTTCTTATTGTATGTCTTCCTGACATTGTCTCCTTCCCTTGTTTCTTTAGTTCATGTTCACGGGAGAGGGGGGATTGGTAGGTTAGACCTGGCCTATCTCTTGGGAACTGGGAATCCAGTGGAGGAAGACTTGGGGTTCAGCTCTGGGCTGGTGTGAGCTGGATGAAGGAAAGCTGGGGTGCCAACCCCATTACCCAGTTTTAAAGTAAGCCTCAAATCTGGGGTGAGCCCACAACAGAGGCAGGGAAGACACTTGGCAGTGCTTTGGGCAGGCTTGTGGCACAGGACCAGCTACAAGCAGTTTATGGTTCGGAGGCAGGAGCTGGTATGAGACCCTGGGCACACAAAAGCCCCCAGGGGACGGAGCAGGTAAGACTAGTAATTGAGACTAGAGACTCAGCCCAGGGGAACCTGGGAGGGTGTGGGGATGGGATACTGCAGAGTGGGAACTGCCAGATAGGTTCAGGGGTGAGATGGGTCTGCCGCTGAGCCAGGCAGTGGCTGGCCCACGGTCTCCAAATTTAAAAGTGTATTATGGAGTCTATTTATAACATTTAATAATACATGTTACTTGGTTATTAAAATTACTTGTTTTAGCTGAGAGAGAAATTGGCCTTTGGTTCTACAGGGGGCACAGCCTGGAGCCCAAGGATAGGAAGACACAGCTGCAGGCCCTGGGAGCCGCAGGGCTCCGTCTTCTGAACGTGTTGCTCAGTTGCTCCCTGCTCTTCCTCCCTTTCCCTTTACCGTTTCCCTGACCTTCCCTTCCCGTTCTTCTCTATCACCTTCATGCTTTCTCCACTCGCTTCACATTCTCTGGTTATCTTCTCCCCTTTAAGAATAAATAAAGCTGATAAAAGCCCATTACCCCTCCACCCCCAGGCCCGTCCCACCCTCTTACATGGGCCAACTTCTCAGTGGTTGTCTTTCGATATCTTTCTGAATTATTTCCATTTTAATCAGGTGGGTTCCAGAGCTGATAAGGATGTGTGGCTCTTAAGAATGCTTTTTAAAAGAATGTGTATTTTTCCTCTTGGGTCAGATCATGGCCTATGCCACAAGCCTATCCACTGTGGACTTGCTCATTTCCCCTTTTAATGTGAAGTCATGAAACAAATGTTAATTTTTGGTGTTTGTCCAAATAAAGAGCTGCAACATTATTTCATAAGAAGGATTTATTTTGATGTATTTTTCTAGAAACTTATATAACAAGTATTTTTAGGTTTGATGGATGTTATTGAACAGAAGTTCCAATGATCGATTTTTTTTTTTTTTCATGGTTCTGACAAACTGAAGCTAAGAAATAGTAGGGAAGAGGGAAGAGAATAAATGTTTGAGTGCCTTCTGGGTGCCAGGTGTGAAGCTAGGATTGTTTGGTTAATTGACAGGAATCCTGTGAGGAGGATATAATTATTCTTACTAAAAATTTGCTGACCTTTATTTGGCTTAGTGGTTGAATGCAGCTCCAGCTGGGGGCCTGTCTCAAACTACCACCTTCCCTGCCCTTTTTTTTTTTTTGTCTCTTTTGCCTATTAGAAGATGGTAAAGGGTTCAAAAAGCCCAAGTCAGAGGGAAAAGTAGCATGTGTTTAGTTAGACACTCTCTGCTTCCTGCTACACCTGGTTTCTGGGAGTCCGAGAAGACCATATATCATCTCTGAGTCAAGTAAGCCCAAAAATCGTTTTTAATTATTTTTTATTTTTTTGAGATAGAGTCTCACTCTGTTGCCCCCAGCTATAGGGCTGTGGCCTCTTAGCTCATAGCAACCTCAAACTTCTGGGCTGTAGCCGTCCTCTTGATTCAGCTTCCCAAGTATCTGGGACTACAGACACCCACCACAATGCCTGGCTAAATTTTCTGTATGTATTTGTTTGTTTGTTTATCAACTTATTTATTTTGAGACAGAATCTCACTTTATTGCCCTTGGTGGAGTGCTATGACATCATTGCTCACAGCACCATCAAACTCTTGGGGTCAGGTGATCCTCTTGCCTTAACTTCCCAAGTAGCTAGGACTTCAGGGGCCCACCACAACACCTGACTATTTTCTTTTTGAGACGGGGTCTCTTGCTCAGGCTGGCCTGGCCTCAAACTCCTGAGATTAGGCGTTCCCCCACCTCGGGCTCCCAAAGTGCTAGGGTTATAGGCCTGAGCCACCACGCCCAGCTAAGTTTTAAATTTTTAGTAGACTGGGTTTCACTCTTGGTCGGGCTGGCCTCAGACTCCTGAGCTAAAGCAATTCGCCGTGCCTTGCTTTAAGCACAGGAATTAATAAAATAGATGCTAGACCACAACTCTGCTCAAAACCCTGCAGCCTGGTACCTAACTGTATCCCCACATTTGCCATGTTGTTTTATGGTGTGGTTTTGTGTCTTTGGGCTGGGATAGAAGTACCCTGAGAAAGATGACTATCCTCTCTGTCCTCTAGCTTCAGCCCATAGCGAAGTGTTGAATCCATAGTGGATATGTGGCTAAAATGTTTTTCTAAAACAACCATGGGGTGATAAAACATGTATAAATTAAAAATCAAAGGAAATCATATAAGTCGAATATACTGGAGTGAGGAATACAGTGGGGTTGCAGGAAGCAACGTGGTTTTGGTTTGGTCGTAGGTTGGGAATTTGGATTCTGGTCTGGATTTGTGCACCAGCTGTCTTTGTAAACCCAGGCAGTTGACTTGACTCATCTGGGCTTCAGTCTTCCAATAAAACCAGGAAATCAGAATTTGAATTTTTTAATTTTTGATTTTGATTTTTTTGATCCTTTCCACTCACTGCTAATAGTTGGTGATTCTGTAATTCTTGCTTAAAGATTTTAGCTATAGAAGCCCTAGAAACAGCTTGTTTAGGCTGCCAGTTAAGATTGAACTGAGTTATTTGGATTGGCTGATACCAGAGGTTAAGAATGAGGGGACATTAAGATTAACTTTTGAGGGCCTCACCACCTTGTCCCTTTCCAGAGATAGTTTGGAACAGTGAAAGGAATGTGGGCTTTGGCGTTAGGAATCTCTGGTGTGATTCCTTGTGGTATTTTCTAATGAGCTGATTAACTTTGAGGGATTAATATTTCTGACACTGTTTTCTCATTGGTAAAACGGGAATAATAATATTGCCTGAGTGTGGTCTACTCTCCGCCAGTGGCAAAAGCGGACACCTGTTTTAAGGTTTGGTGGTGTTTTGTGGGAATATTCTTTTTCTGGATTTAAATGGAAGGAAGATGACTGGGGAGGAATCTATTTTCTTCCTGCTTGTTAACCATAGTCAGAATCTTCAGCTATGTTGCTGATGGGAACATAATGGTATCAGGAGATTTGATGACTTGAGATAAGTAAACAACTTCAGGCATAGATCAGATCCTAAATAAAGGTCAGGGAAACATCTTGAATATTAAAGTGACAGGAAAACAGGTGATACATATGCACAGGCAAATTAGTCTATTTTCTGTGTTTTCCCAGTGTCATTGTTTCTAAATTTTGAGAAGTGATTCATTGTCTGAAAACTATAAAATGTTATGTTTTTAAAAACCGTGAAGTAATATTAGCTTTATTGTTTTATATCTTTAGACTATGGAATTTATTGCTTATTGTGCATATCACAGGCAGCTGCAAGTAAACGTGTGCTGTGTGGTCCTCTTTCCTTGGGGCTGTGATGATATTGTATTGCTGATGGTGGATGTGTGTGTCCGTGTGTGTGAGAAGATGTTTATAAGCAAAGGAATTGGCTTTCTTGAAGTTGAGTTGACAGACAAAAGTGAGATAGTGGTATCAAAGTGCTAATTTACATATTTCTCTTAGAAGAGAACAAAGAAAATCAATTCTCTTAAGAAATGGATCTAGAGGTACAGCTGTGTTTAGGAGAATGCCACTGTAGTTTGATCTAATAATGTATCTTAGGATGTTCTAAAACACTTTTTATATTGCTAATTGAAGTTTGATTCAAAGAATTAATTACAAAACCAAAAATGGAAAGTGATATTGGTATCTAGTACATCTTCCAGCTTAAACACATTCTATTGATGCATTTTTTTTTTTTTTACAACATGGGTGTTTCATTGAGAAAATGAATTGTGATAAATAGCTACATAGTTATGGTTAAATTAATGTTGCTCAGGAAATTATTTGTTTACCAACTCTGGTTGACACAAATGATTTTTGCTAAGATTCTATCTCTGCTCTTTTTCCACCCCTCTCCTTGTTCTCAAAAGAGCAACACGTAGCTCAGCAAGGGGAGTAACTTAGGAATAGGCAAAAAGGAAAGTAAGCCCAAAGCCACGGTTCTTACCAGTGGTGTCACTGACTTTTGGGCTGGAGAATTCCCTGTGTGGATGCTGCTCTATGCACCGTAGGCTATTTCATAGCATCCCTGGCCTGTACCAGTAGGTACTAGCAGCATCTCCCCATCCTAAGTTGCAACAAACAGAAATGGTTCTACACATTGCCACATGTCCTCTGGGGCCCGGGTAGGGGGGCAAAAATGCCCACAAGTTGAGAAGTGCCAATGTAGAGGGTAAGGTTTTTGCAATCTGGAGAAAGGATAGTACAGCAGATGGGTCCATGAGGTCTTGATTAGAGATGGACTTGCCACGCTTGCCAGTGATGGACTGCAAACTTTGCCTGGGGATTTCTGCTGATTGAAGTAGAGAAACAGGACTGGTTATGTGGTTCGTGGGGTTCCCAGGATGAAAGCAGACAATACATAACCCAGCCAAAGTACTACTAGTTCCAGGGAAGTGAACTGAAAAGATATGCCTCAGGTGTCTCTCTGGCCAACTTGAGTGAAGCTTCCCATGGGCAGGGGTTTTCATCTGTTTTGTTCTTTGCCATTTTGCCGACTGCTAAGTCCCGAGTGATGCCAGGCACATAGTTGCTTAATACAAATCTTTAAAAAGAGATGCGTCTTGATAAGGAGGGCACTGTGTAATATAGGCCCCACTTCCTTGCACATTTATGGAACAGAGTGGCAGGATTTATAGGGCCGTTTCTGACATTATCATTAAAGGGAAGAAAGCATTCTGGACGGCATAATCCAAAATGAGTGTCAGCAAAATCAATTAAATGGGCCCCAGTACACTGTGGTCTGAGATTGTGCTGTCTGTGATCTGACTCAATTTATAGTTAGATTTTAGGAGACCAGAGAAGCCGCCTTGCATACGCCTTAGGCAGTGCAGAGAGTGATGCATATTTTTCTTTCTATATTCTTTGAGTGGTATAGAGAGGAGGTAAGAGGTTCAGAAAGGTGCCACTCAGGGGGGCCAGGTAAGTAGAGAACGGCAGGCTGTCACAGTTACCAGGCTTAGGAAGGGGAGACTGCTGAGCCTGGGATGGTGGTGACATTCTCTCCCCTTCTGAGGTCCCAACTTCAGAGAGAAGTAGCTTGCCCAGAACCTGGCCTTGGGATTCTCTGCTGACAGTTCAGATGGGGGTTGGCTCCTCACCTCCTGTGCTGCTCTGCCTCCTGCTGAAAATGCCCGTCACATGGGCAGTGAGTCTCTGTGCATTACAGTCTGAAATAATTCTTTTTTTGAAATAATTTTAAAGCAGTTTTGATTAAATTCTTACTTTAGCTATAAAAACAACCCCAAGTAAAGTTGTAATAAGTTTAATCTCGCAAAACAGTGATCACATGCATGCAGAGATGTTTGCCTAGGTGACGAATGACGTGACTGTGCATATGGGTAATGGTAAGCACAGTGGACATTTACAGTGCACCATTTTACGTGCTTTACATATATGAACATGCAGTCCTCACCACCACCTTGGGAAATCGATGCTATTGTTATTGACATTTTCTGGATGAGGAAACAGGCGCAGAAATAGTTAGGTATCTTAATTAGGATGGTAAGTTAGCTCTAGTCTGAGGTCTGAGCTCCTAACCACTCTGGAATTAGTTTGAATCTAATAATGATTGTCTTAACTATAGAAGCCTGTTCTGTCAATTTTTAAAATATTGATTTTAGGCTTTGGTTTAAAAGTAACTAAAATCCAATTTTGAAATGTAGTCATTTCAGGTTGCCAGTTTGATTCTTCACTGGAAAGTGAGGTGAGGGAAAGGTAGCAGTTAATTGGATTATAAATAGTCGGTCCCATTCTGTGATTATTCATGCATTTTTTAGAGCATTTAATATCAAGAAACAGAATAACTGAACAATGTCTTCTTAATCTGTGGTACTAATCAGTCTCTTTTTGAAACATAAAAAGGACTTTGTGGGTGAACCCTCTGTTAATGTATGTAGAAGATTTTGGTGATCACTTTGAACTAATGAACTTTGGCCTTAGGGCACATGCATTCTGGATGGGTCTTTAAAATGCATGTGCCACAGCTTGGGAATGAATTTGGAATTACAGCAGGCGGGAATGGGGTAGGAAAGGTTGGATTGATGGGCAGGTGCATGCGCTAGCAGGGATACAGTGAAAAAGTCGGATAATTCATTAATTAGGAATCACCTTCAGAGATCACTGCATTCAAAAATTAGCATGTTAGTTCGGTATATAGAAACGATTCTTTGAAAAGATATGGTTTGCCATAACTAAGGGTCTTTTTCACATACGAAATATTGTATTCAGTTTTGTCAAAATACTAGAAACCCACTTTAGCGTTTCACCTTGAGAAACATTGTCATTTTATTCTTTTTTTTTTCAACAATAAAAGCCCTTTATGGCCTGTGTTCCCTATTTTTTCCTGTTATACTTTAACTACCAGAGATTTGTAATTCATTTGTTCTTTGCACAAATATTTAAAGGGTTCCTTTATGTAGTCAGCACTGTCCTAGAGGTGGAACATTGAGCAAAACAGGCTACTACCTAATTTCTTATAACTTAAATTATAGCAGAGAAGGAACAGCAGAAGACAAGTACCTAAAATCTCACACATGCCACAGAGACAAAGTATAGAAATGGGATTAAGTAGTGGTTGTGCTACTTTGCAGAAGCAGTCACAGAGGGCTTCCTGGGATGAGTGACTTTTGAACAGAGACCAGGAGGACAGAGGGGACTGGTAGCTAATACCTGGAGGGTGTCACAGATAGAAGAAAAGGTAAATGTGAGGTCCTGGGTGGGAAGATGCCTGGAGCGTTCAAGGTCCTGTGAAAGACCGAAGGGGATTGGGGGTGTGGTAGCAGCTGGGATCAGAGAGGTAGGAGTAGAGGTAGACCTTGTAGGCTAAGGTCAACACGTTGATTTTTGTTCTGGGAGAGGGAGAAGCCGTAGAGGACTCTAGTGGAGCATTCGGTCAGTCCAGCTTTTTAGAAGGGTCACTGACTGCGGTGCTGAGACAAGGGTGGGAGGACAGGGACCTTTTGGGAGGCTATTGCAAGAGAGATAGGCATGGTAGGGACAAGGGTGGTGGTGCTAGAAGTGGTGCAGTGATTGGATTCTTGGATGTATTTGGGAGGTTAAGCAAGATGATTTGCTAGTTGGATATGGAGTGAGGTTGCCTGTAAGGTTTGTGACCCGAATAGCTAGAAAAAAGGAGTTGCTGTTTACTGAAATTAGAAAAATTCTTCTCTTTCTGTTCATATGATCATTGTTAATATTTAGAAATTATGAATCAGAGAACTAGCATGCTTGCACATGAAGCATGAGGTTGGAGCAAACTGTCAGTTAAGAAGGCTGAAAGTTTAGTGTTGCTGATATAATGTGCCTTTTTAGAGAGGGACAGATGACATAAACGTTTGACTATAACCTTAGAAAAACCTGTGGTTCATGTTTGGAGACATCAGTGGTGATAGTGATGGCAGAGACACTAAACAAGATTTGATTGAGGCTCAGCACCTGTGGCTCAAGCAGCTAAGGCACCAGCCACATACACCTGAGCTGGTGAGTTCAAATCCAGCCCGGGCTTGCCAAACAACAATGATGGCTGCAAGCAAAAAATAGCTGGGCGTTGTGGCGGGCTCCTGTGGTCCCAGCTACTTGGGAGGCAGAGGCAGGAGACTTGCTTGAGCCCAGGAGTCAGAGGTTGCTGTGGGCTGTAATTCCATGGCATTCTACCCAGGGTGACAGCTTGAGGCTCTGTCTCAAAAAAAAAAAAAAAAAAAAAAGATTTGATTGAGCCTCATGATTTGCCTTATACTTTTTTAGATACATTTTTAATTGACAAAAATTATATATAGCATATAAATATGATGCCTTGAAATACGTATATTTAATGGAGTGGCTAGATCGAGCTAATTTAACATGCATTACTTTTTGTGGTGTGAACACTTAAAATCTACTTTCATAGTAATTTTCTAGAATATAATACATTGTTATTAACTATATCCTTTTAAGATCTGCCATTCGATCCGGCAATTCCCCTGCTGGGCATATACCCAGAAGACCAAAAATCACACCTTAACAAAAATATCTGTACCAGAATGTTTGTCGCAGCCCTATTCATAATTGCTAAGTCATGGAAGAAGCCCAGGTGCACATCGATCCACGAATGGATTAATAAATTGTGGTATATGTACACCATGGAATATTATGCAGCCTTAAAGAAAGATGGAGACTTTTCCTCTTTCATCTTTACATGGATGGAGTTGGAACATTGTACATATTTTAAACACCATTTTGTACACTAAAGTACACTATTTTTAACTGAAAAGACTCACTATAAAATAATATAAGATAAAAATATAATAATATAAGGAGTAAAGTGTGATGAGGAGAGTGACTCAGTGGGGGAAGGTGTCAGAGTGAGTGGGGCCCATGGATCCTTTCATAATGAATCACTTTGGATGCTGTGTGAAGAATGCACTTTGGGGTTCACAGTGGAAACAGTGGGATGTGGATTTATGATGCTCTGCACACTTCCTGTCAATCCTTATATTTGTTTAGGATGAAGGTGAAGAATACTTGAAGGAAAGGCTACTTTCTTTCTCAATAAACTTGGCTGACATCAAACACTTGTTAGTATGCGCTTATGATGCTGCGCCAGGACCTTTCTACTCTTGTTCTCTGAGGCTTATCTAAAGATGTTAAGTACTTCCTGCAGGCTGGTCTTATACTCCTGGCTGTGCTCTGTCCTGTTCCTACAGAAGATGACTCTCTACGGTTTTCATAATTATCAATCCTGAAAATTCTCCACTCTGTGCCTTGGTAGGCTTTGTCTTCAATCAAAATTTACTTTTCCAACACTCTAGTGAAGCATATGGCAGATCCAGAAAGAATCAGCTTTTTAAAGACAAAACCTTGTGAAAGGTGCTGCAGAATATTTTGCCTGTTCTGTCAATGGGCTTTTGACTCCATTTTCAAAATTGGGTAAATATTGTCTGAGTATGTTAAAAACCCCAAGATAAATTATTTTAGAAACTATTAATTTTAATTCTATAGGAAACATAAGGTAGCTTTCTCTTATTAAAAAAACTAAATTAAAAATATAACAGATCAGACTAAGTACCTTCTGACCACCACCCCTTCTGAGTTAACCACAAGTAATAATTTGATATATATCCTTTGAGAAATTTTCTATCCATATATGTAATGCCATATAATTTATTGCTTCCTTTTACTTGTGTGTTATATTTTTGTAAGTTTTTTTTCTTTTTCATATTACATAGACATATCACCTTGGATCATGCTATAAATTACACTGTGCTTCTAACAACACATCTAGTAGAACTTTCTAGTAATATATGGCATAGGTAAATACTCTGCTGATAAGACCATGAATTAGTTCTACTTTTGTGATCACTTTGATCTTTATCAAATTTAAAATACAAATAGGGTATGATCTAGCAATTTTATTTTGGCTGCCTATTATCTTATTCCTTTTTACTACTGCAATGTGTTCTACAGTTCAAATATGATATAAATTTTTCAGTCATTCCTATTTTAGTAACAATCAAAGTTTCTCTTTTGTTTTCCTATTATAACTAAAGGTACAATAAACATCCTTGTATATACTTCCCTATTCACTTGAGAACATTGTGTGTATCACTTTAGAATAGAAAGCCAAAATATGATTGCTAGGTCATATGCTTGTGTTTTATGCATCATTTAAATGTATTTAGATAGTGTCAAATTGGTCACAAAGTTGAAGCAATCCATGGCATTAGATCAGTAGAGTATTTAAGTATTGGCCATGAATTGGCCAAGACTTGATATTATTATAATTACTTTTTGCCATTCCTCTGGGTGAAAAGAGCTAGTAGATAAAAAGTACTAGTATTAGTAGACTAAAAGGCTAAAAAAGCTCATTTGTGTTAGGTGAAAAGGGCTCTTATTTTTGGTCTATGCAGTTGCTCTTATTTTCAGAAAACTTGACTAGTTTTCCTTTTTTTTTTAATTAAATCATAGCTGTGTACATTAATGCAATCATGGGGTACAATGTGCTGGTTTTATATATAATAATTTGAAATATTTTCATCAAATTGGTTAACATAGCCTCCATGGCATTTTCTTAGTTATTGTGTTAAGACATTTATATTCTACACTTAGTAAATTTAACATACCCTTGTAAAATGCACCATGGTCCCACCAATGACCCTCCCTCTACCTACCCTCCCTCCTCCATAGCTTTTCATATTTTATCTATTAGTTAATTCTGTATGTGTCACTTGTTTGTTAAATTATTTAACCATTTTTCTATTGTAATATTTATCTTTTTCTTATTTATATAAGTTATAAATATATGTTTTGAGTATTAATTCTTTGTTATATATTCTGCTAATACTTTGCATTTCTTTTAACAGCTTTTGTTTTTCTTTCATCATATGAAAACTTTAAACTTTGAAACTGTTGTATTTATCTTTTTCCTTTGTGCTTGTTATGATTTTCCTTTTCTTTCATATTTTTAAAACCTATTTCTATCCTAATTAATCTATACATGTTTTTATGTTTGCTTATTAGATTTGTCTACTTATTCATTATTCATTTATCTATTTTTATTTAGATATTTAAGCCATTTTTGATCTGTTCTTATTAACAGTGAGAAGTAAGGACCTAAAAATAGTTTTCCAAATGGAATGTTTATTGTTTCAAAACCATTTATTGAATTGTCCTTCCTTTCTGCACAGATTAAAAAAAATCTCACCTTGTTTATATACTATATGTCTGTATATATATACAGGGCCCATTTTCAGACTTTATCCTGTCCATTGGTGTAATTACATTCTAGTTATCCCTTTATTCTTTTTTTTAACTTAGACTTCACATATACAAGTAATCTCAACTGTAATAGATAAACCATTAGAGGAAGTGACTAGCTACTGAAAAGTCAAGAAGTGGAATCAGATTCATGCCACACTGGATGTAATGACTCATGAACTAAGAACACTATTTCTTAGCTGAAAACCAGCTTCTCTCTCCATTTCAAAGTGTTGCTTCTTTATCCCTGAGTCCGTTCTTGGTAGGCCCATTGCCATGATGCTGGAAGGTAAGAAAGAAAAGTCTGTGTCCACAATTTCAAATTTTACTTTGATCAAATCAGCTTTTATCTAAATAGCATGCCCTCTCCTGAGCCAAACTCCATTAGGAGGGTGAGAAAATTTGAATAAAGGCCAGAAATAGGCAAGGGTGGGTATCCATTCCAAATTTGGAATGTTTTTCTTGAGCAATTATATGGAATGATGGTGCCATTTACTGATATGGAAAATACTCCAGGAAGTAAGTTTTGGGAGTTGGGGGTAGTACAAGATTAAGAGTTTATTTCAGATGGTTAATGTGAGATGCTTTTGAGATGCTTACCTAAATGGATATACAGAATGGCCAGCTGGATATACAAATTCAAAATTTAGGGAAAAGCTCTGGGCTGGAGATATAAATATAGGATTCATCTTGGCTTTCTATTTTATAAATGAAATGCAAGCTATGGAAATAAATAAAATCTTATAGGAAGAGAATTTAGAGAGAAATTGGTGGAGAGTACAGGACTTAGCTTTTAGGAATTCCAAAGAGGAGAGGTTGAAGAAAGGGGAGCATGCTGTACAAGAACATGTCCCCAGTGCAACAGAAGAGTGTGATACCAGGATCTAGGAGTCTCCATGCAATGCAAAGTAGGCAATCTACGACATGGGTGGGCATCCTTGGAACTTCCAGACAAGAGGGGCAAAGGGTATTTAGCTAATTCACATGGATATTGATATGCATTCCATTCAAGTTCATGATAAAGGCATGTTAGAAAGCCCCTAAATTGGGTAATTCTGCTCAACTTTGGAATTAGACCAGTGACTGTATGCCTTAATTGGGTTGCTCTCATTTTATAAAAAGCGTCTTAAATGGGATTAATCTGATTTGTGAGGTTGTTGTGAAGAATTAATTATAAGATGTAGATGAATCCCTGATACGTGTTTTCTTCTCTTCTCCTCTCTAGAAATAGAAATTGAGTGGGGAAGTGGGGATTACCCATGGTGTGGGCAGAGTAGCTCTGCATCTCCATGTCTAGACTGGGCTGACGGAGAGGCTAATAGTTTTCTATCTCCACAGAGCTTCATTGAGGACATGGCTTGTCAGAAGCCATTTACAAGACAGATGGGACATGCTTTCGCCCAGTTGTTCCTCTTCGACCTTGTGAAATCTTTGATCCTCTTATTCTCCCCCCTCTCCGAACCCCATCAGTAGCTATAGAAGTCACATCACATTTCAATGTCACTCCTTCATTTTAATCACCTTCAAGGAGCTACAACATTTATCCCTTAGGGATGTCTTCTACATCCTGAGTATATGTGTCCAAGTTTCTCTTGACTCCTGTTCAATTCTCCACTGTGGAAGTGTTTTGTATTTCTTATTCTTTTTAGAATATGCTTTTCTGTAACTTCTTCACACATTAGTAGATTTCTAAGGCACAGATGGTGCCTTGAGAAGTAATCGAATCTCTCATCACTTTGATTTACTTCACAACTCCAGGGTTACAAGACATTTTTACTTACAATTAGTCTTTTAGAATATTTTGACATTACAAAACACTGAAGAGTATATTGTACCAAACAATGCTGTTCTCAGTACAGAGACCAACCAGATGACCTAATGCATCTTTTCAGTTTCTAACTCCTATGATATCTTACAGTATGGAATCTCTTTATAGCATAATAGTCCTTTATATGAAGAAATGAATATATCATCTAATTCTTCATTCCTTTGGCTCTTGAGCCACAATGCAGCTTCTGATTAAATACATACTGAAGTTAGACAGCAGATGAACATTTCAATCCTTTCTGTATTCTTCTGTATTCTGAATTCTTTCTGTATTCACAAGGTGGAATCAAATGGATGAGGTCTATACATTTTGTAATCATCTTTTATCTTGCATAGGCAACAAAAGCACAGAGCAAGAATACATGCTCCTTCATTTCTAAGTTATATTTCTTTTGATCACAGCCTTTCACCCAGTTCAAAACCAAATCTATAATCAGTAAACCATTTGGTGTATTTTGCTTTAATACATTAGCCCAAATGTTTCCATTAGATATAATACATAAACGCTCTTTTTTCATTGTCAGGGTTTAGTTACACTTAGCACTTTATACCTTTAAAAATTCTTAAAATTATTAATTGGAATAACATAATTAGAAACATAACAGAATTTGAATGATTTGGATAGAACTTTCTTGCCACAAAATATTCTTGTTAATATTTTCCAGGATGTTTAAGAAATTATCAATTCATATTTTGAGAAATTATTACATTTACTTTCTTGGCTTATTGTCCTATATTTAACAGGAAGAAAGAACCCTAAATTTCGTCCATTGCCAAATAGTAGGGTTGATCTTTGAAGAGGGGCCACATGCTATTTATGTATTATATGAGACAAATGTTCACCATAAAATCTGGTTCCCAGAACAGCCCTTGACAGATGGTGATATGGTTATTATATATGCAGCCACGAATGATAGTTTAATGGATAATATTCATTGAAGTCATAAAAGGAAAACTATCATAGATATTTGTTAATAATTTTTGATGGATTTTAGTTTTGGGAACACTCTTACGTTCAAAGCAAACTGAGCAGAAGGTATTAAGATTTCCCAGTATCAAATTTTATGTAAACTGAGTCTGGGACTGTCAAAATATAAAAACAATGTTGTTTTTCTAACTTAGTAAATGGCATCTAGTAAATTTATTTAATGCCAAAGAAAGACAAAAGGTAGATATAACTGACAGCAGCATCTGCTAGAGCAGTATTTTTCAACCATTTTTTAGCTCACAGCATACTTGAATCTATAGTTAGACTTCCATAGCACACTTAAATTATCTTGATCAAAAATAGACAAAAAAAAAAAGAAGATGAATAACTTGAACTTCTTTTGAAAATAATTTAATTAATAATCTTTAAAAACATCCACAACACACCTAAGATCCTCTCATAGCATACCAGTGTATTCTGCAGCCCATGGGTTGAAAATCACTATGCTAGAGGCATCCTCATAGGTGTGCACAGCTGAGGAGAGTTAATATGTCAAGTAGCTTGACTATGCCTTGGACATGTGGCTGATCATATACTGGGAGGAAGAGAAAGGTGAGAGGAAGGGTGGCCCAGCTCACCAAAGAGAAGCAAAGGAAAGTCTCCAGGGACTGTGAGAACCCAGCATTAGAATTATGACATCTCTAGATCATTCTAGCCAGGCACATGTTTAATCAGAGCAAATTAAGGCTATTATGTCACTTGCTGTCCATTAATGTGGTTCAATGGTGACATTTGAACCATATGGAGGGCCCAATCCAGAAATTGTAAAACTAAGACCCCACACTATACCTAGGACCTCATGTTACAAGAGCCGGCCCATTCATCATCCATGGCAGACATACCTTGCTCTCGCTCAACAACCTTACCTTGTTTTTCTTCAATAAACTTTACTTCCTACTTGCCTTGCCTTTCATGTGTCTGGTCATTCTTTGGCTAAGAGCACACCAAGAACCAAGAATAGACAACTACTGACCTGACATTAGGAACTTAAGCTGTGGGGCTATGTTAACACTCAAAAAGACTTTGGTCCAATGCCAAAATATTATTTCTTCATAAATGTATTAGAAATGTTTTGGCATCTGTTTTTAGGATGTAAATAAGTAAGTTGGATAGCTACTACTCTTAGAAAGATAATTTTCCAACTCATTAACAAACATTAAGAACTATCTGACACAGAGACTCTATTATTAAGGTGAAATTGGAAGGCAAAGGAGTCTAATAAAACAACAAAAACCGAGTGTTTACAGGGGTTAATAAAAACCACTTCCTGTAAGCTGAGAAAAGTATTACAAACTTTACACTCATTTTGTGAGTAAAGGGAAAACAAAGTATTTTAATGTGGACCCATTGTTGGGAGGCCTAACACAGCCACACATGAACTTTTTACCCTACGCCGCCTCCTTCTCTCTTCTTAAGACAAAGACACAAGGGATCTAGCAAACCCAACCCTCCTGAGAAATTAGTGCCAAAGGACCCTAACTTTCCAAGCAAGCTGTGGAATTTGCCCACCTAACATGGCCTCATATAAAAATGGGTCTCTAACTGCCCCCAGGAGCAAATGCCATCTTTGCACTGCCCAGTCGGGTCACCCTTCCCTTTCAATAAACCTGGCCTCTGAGACCTCATCTCTGGGCACCATCATTTACACCTTTCCCCCATCAATTCCTCCCAGCCTTCAGCTGGCTTTTTACCACACACTCCAACCTGATTTCCTGAGGAAAGAACGCCAGTCTGAACTGTGCTAATGCTATCTGGCCTTAACAGATAAAATTATTCATGAAGTAGCAACGAAAATAATTTTATGGTTGGGGGTCACCACAACATGAGGAACTGTATGAAAGGGTTGTGGCATTAGGAAGGTTGAGAACCACTGCCTTAGAAGGAGGGAGGCCGTGCAAAGATTTCAAATATTCGTATATAATTAATACCTGTTTTGCAATTACAGTGAGGTTTGCCATCTGTTAGAACCTTTATACCTTGGATTTTTTTAGGAATTATATAGTAGCTTCCATTCAGAAATTAACTGTGCTCTTTCAATTCACTCACACCAGAAGCAGTATCACAGCTAGAAATCTGAAAAAACTCCCACTCTCACTAAAATCATTCTGGCCTACACTTAATCCCCAAAACATCTTACCTCCCAATAAAGATTGCCCTCCTCCTAACTGCTCCTGCTTTAGTCCTTTAGAAAGCACAGTGTTTATATTTCCCACCCTGGAATTCTAGAAGCCATCTCAGTAATATTAAGGAGATAAGAGTACCTATAAAAGCTCTTAAGATACTCTTAAATTTAGGGCAAACAATGGACTATTTGCTTGCCTTATCTGAGGATGGGTGTTCCCTTTAGTTCCTTAGAGAAGGCTAGGGCAGAGGAAATTTACACAAGGGACTCTGGGCCTCACAAATCTCCTAGGAATTAGGCAGACTTTCTGGGTACCAGCCCCTCTGACCTCAGTCAGTGCAGCCAGACTCTAAATATAATGCATTGTTCAGACAAACCCTCCCTCTTCTTGTTGAAATTATACATTTTTCATAGCTAAAATAAGATGTGTATAGGTAGACCAGGTAGATTTAAGAATATGGCATCATTTAGATGTATAAATAAAATCACACAAGGCTACCCAAATTTAAAAAAAAAAAAAAAAAAAAAAAATTTGTGTGTTAGGAGCTTGATACAGCCCAAGAGTCAGCCACCACCATTTCAAGTTTTGGCAGAGACCCAGAAGCAGGGAGGGCAGTAAGAAAATTTTATAGTGAAAAAAGAAAAGGCTTCAGGCGTGCTCTGATTGTCAGTTTGGGAGGTGGGAAAGCTGGAGGTGCAAGGCACCTATGTGACTAGCTTGAAAAATACATTTGGCTTTCTACAGCTGACCTTGATTTGGAAGCAGGGGCAAACACTAAGGAAGCCGGCAGCTGTTGAGCAAGTCCTGACTGTTGGTGGCTAACTGCTACAGAGGTTGTGGTTTGGCTTTCTGGGCTGGTTTCTATCCAGGTTGTGCATCAGAATTCTATTTTTTATATGGTCTGGCTACTGTCTTTCTGCATATTCAGTCTCTCACAAGGTTTTTGTTGTTGATCACTTTTTGATTATCCTAAAATGAAATAATGTTCAGAAAATCCTTAAAAACATTGGAGTAGAAACTATAAACTTGTCTTTGAATATTCACTCTAGAACAATTTATATTTCAAAGGAAACTCTTGGTTTTCTGACTCCAGAGAAGTTATTATCTGGAAGCAAATTTCATCAAAATAGTATCAAAATTTTTCCATTGAGAAAAATTCCTGGATTATGAACTAGAAATAAAAACTGCCTAAATTGTATCTAGTTTTGTTGATCTGATTTCAGAATAGAATTATAAAAAGGTAAGTGGTTTCATAGGTCAATACTGCAACCAAATTGTTATTGAAAGGCAAACAAACACAAGAACCGATGAGTGAGGATAAGTCTCTCTTAAGCAGAGACTTAAGGCGGGTGTGAGGACAGTGAACAGGATGGATGCAATAAATGCCTTGGAAGCTAAGCCAACAGGACTTGGAGATTAATTAGCCATGTAGATAAGGGGAAGAAAAGGACTGTAGGATGACTCCCTGGTCTCTGATTTTGGCGACAGTGCAGATAGTGAAACTGCTGGCTGAAATTGGGGCTATAAGAGAGGGAACTTTCAGAAGGCCTATTCAGAAAGAAAAACTAAAAAGCTCTGAAGTCCCAGGGGAAATACAGAGCTAGAGATACAGATTTTGGAGTCATTCATTCAACAAATATTTTTTGAGTGGGGAATTCAAATAATTAACAGCTAACTCACTGAGTTGCAGTAAGTGTAAACTCTGATGGAGCTAAGGAAACATCTTACAAGGGAACCTGACTATTTTGGAGGATCAGGAAATGCAAAAGTGATATATAAGCAATAGCAATATGGGAATTAGTGGCAATCAGCAAGTCACTAGGGAAGGGATCATTCCTGTAGGCAAAAGCAGTACAGAGGGAGAAGAAATACAGGGTGGCCATAAAGTTCATGTCCAATTTAAAATAGTGTGCAATTTAAAATTGCATGCAAACTTTAAGGCTACACTATGTATTCAAAGGGCTGAACAGAAGCTATTGCGGCAGAAGCAGAGGAAATGCAGGGATTGAGTGGCTCACATATGACTGATGTAATAGATGGATATCATATCACACAGGATTTTATGGCTCATACTTATAATACGGGATTTTATCTTGATGTAAAAAAGGGAAGCCATTGAAGAATTTTAAGCCAGGGAATTACAGGAACAGGGTGTTATTTTTAAAAGTCATTCTGTTCACAATGAGCTGAGTATATTAAAAGAATGCAGAGGGAGGCCTTTGATGGGATCTCGCCTAATGTACACAATGCAAGGGTATATTTCAAAATAACTAAGAGTAAATTTTAAATGTCTTACCACAAAAAACAAGTGAGGTGATGGTGATGTTAATCAGTTTGATTTAAGCATTCCACGTTGTATATCAAATCATCACATTTTACCCCATTAATGTATACAGTTAGGATTTTAATTACAAATTAATAAAAAAATAAAGGGATGTAAGAGTGGATGTGAGAAACCAAAGTGGAGGATATTAAAGTAGCCTAACTGAGAGGTGACAGTTGCTGGCATTGGTGCAATGGCCATGGAGATAGAGATAAATAGGGAAGTTTGAGGAAAAATAATTAGAAGAAAGATTGGAAGACTTAAGGATTGGTTGATATTGGGCCCAAGGAAGGAAAGATATCAAAGATAATTTCCACCAATCTGACTTGTGTCGTTCTCCGAGGTAAAGAATACTTGGGAAGGGTCAGATGTGGAGAGAAAGTTTTGAACTCGGTTTTAGAGATGTGTTTTGCCCCTGAGATCAACAGCTAGTGATAGCAAGAAGGCAATTGGTCTATGGATCTGGAGCTCAGAAAAAAAGTGGAGTAGACATAACAAATGCAGTGTAACAGATAATGATTAAAGCCGCAGTGACATGGTGATAGTGAAATGTAATAGAGGGGAAAAAAAACTAGAGAAAAAGGCTGGGAAAAGCTTTGAGAAATCCCAAGTATAAAAAAGAATGAACTGGCCAAAGTATGAAGAAAGAAGAAAACCAGAAGGGCGCCATGAAAGGCAAAAAAAGTGTTTCAGTAACAAGGGCATGATGAACAGTCTCAGGGGGTCTCAGTGCCCCTGAGAGGTCAAGTTAGAGGAAGATGGGAACATGGCATTAGGGTTAGGGACCTCTAAAGAAGTGAGTAGGACTTAAGCAAATGGAGCTAATAAGTGTAGACAGAAGTTTGGTTGTGAAAAGGAAGGTGGGCAAGATAACTGGTTAGAAAGTAGATTCAAGGCAATTTGGTTTGTTTGTTTTCCTGTTTTATATTGGTAAGGCATGACCAGGTTTAATTGTTTATTGAATGGAGGCAGTAGAGTCAAAGGGATTGATAAAATAGGTGTGAGAAGGAATAACAGACAGTGCAGCCCCCCTGAAGTGGACTGTGGAAAGAACATACATGGAAAGAGGAAGTCATTGGTATATAGTACAAATTAAACCATGAGGGCCAGTGCTCCATAAGGGTGGGCATAAGAGGCTACAGATCCACTCTGCCATTTCTTACCATGATGTGAGGGACATCTGTGCCATTATTTCTGAAATTTAAGCCTCAAAAAACTTGCAGTTCATTATTTAAATGTTAGAATTTAAACAAGGTGTCTTACTTACCTCCATTTATTTTTTACAGATGAACTAGGAGTGTGGCAAGTAAACAGTGGCAATAGAGCCAGTAAAATGAAGTTAAAACAAACAGAAGTACAGGAAGATTAGTCCAGCAACTGTATTCCCTTGTCTGGAGC
The DNA here is from genome assembly GCA_963574355.1 of Loris lydekkerianus. Lineage (NCBI taxonomy): Eukaryota > Metazoa > Chordata > Mammalia > Primates > Lorisidae > Loris > Loris lydekkerianus. The sequence continues at coordinate 20,882 of CAUYPK010013951.1, forward strand.
CCACAAATTTGACTGTTCTTCAAGTTTACTGGCACAGTATTTGTACTGTGCACCAGAAAGGAGTGTGTAGTAACAGCATGACAGGAACAACTCTGAAGTGAGAGGCAAGAACGTTAAATTTCTATCTTACTTCTCACATCAACTCCTCCATGTCTGAAATTCTACGGTTTTTCAACTTTGAGCAAATCACAACCTCCCTGAAGACTAAACTAAAGGACATTTAAAAGCTCTGACAACTCTGAATCTATTACCCATGATGAGCTAAAAGCTTAGTTATCACAATCTTCTGTTGATGAAAACAGTGTGTTCCTGGGACAGTTGTTAACAACTGAAAAGTCCTAACCAGAGGCAAAAAATGGTCATCACAGCTTCAGTTAATTGATTCCCAAATGATTGTTTCCCTCAAGGAAGTTGAGAAGCATACTTCTCAGACATCAAAATGTGTTGCAAGATGAAAACAAGAAATTGACATATGAGATAGTGTTAAATACTAAGTATAAAAGAATAACATTATCTTTAAAAGACTGATCATAAATAGTAATATCAGACTGTTAACAGGGTAGAAAAAATTACAAGGTTTTAGGTACTATTACATTTGATTAATTATTTGGTGTGTCTAGCCAAGACCCTTCCAAATCTTTCTGTTTGGCCTTATGCTTAAGCCTGGAGCCTGCAGGGGTGATTTAAATACCAAACATCTCTGCCAGGTAAATAAAAATAGTTGGGCCCAATAATAAGATGATTGAGTTAATGTAGGACCTTTTAGCAACATACACCTGGAATTTAGCCTCTTCATTTTGGAGCGAGAGGGAATAAAAAAATGTTTGCATCTTCCCCCTCCCAGTACAATATGGTAACATTTGACCGGGGACTGAGGGAAGGGGCAGCCCATCTTCTTGGCCACTTAGATTGGAGCTTCTGTCAGTCTGAGCTGGGGATGGAAAGAGGAAGAGGAAGCAGTTCCATGTCACAGACTTTCACCCCTCTACTGAGTTTTAGTAAATTTCCATGACTAAATGTTTCTTTGTTTGATATATGTCATTAGGGAAATTTCTACAGCCTAGGTTTAGGGCAAAAAAAAAAAAAAAAAAAAAAAAAGAAAGAAAGAAAGAAAGAAAGAAAGAAAAGAAAAGCAACATAAAGATCCAAAACTGCCGTTCATTGGTTTTGCTTGTTTTTCTGGCTAATGGGTCAAAAGAGCTTCTCAAGATTCCATCTCAGATGTAGAACTCTCACACTTTTCAGGTCTTTTTCTCTATAGGTGTATGTTGCTAAGAGGTTGGAGGCCTTCTTTTTCTACCTAACTGTCACTCAGGATGAAGGGTCTACTCAATACATAGCAGCAAGAATGCTAGAGTTTTGACTGTCCTACATTAACTCAATCATAGCATAGAAGTTCCACCCTAGGAGAGTCAAGCCAAAAAGACCAGATGCTCTGAGAGTGACTCCTCCAGCTAGTGCCTGGTGGAGGGTTGAGAAATCATGCTCCAATGGAAAGGAAGACCATAGGAAAAGAGACTTCTTCAAAGGAATTGATTTTTTCAAAACAGGATGGTGATGTTCAAGACCAAGGGTGGCTCCTCTTAAACTCAAAAAGCTTAACCATAGACCAGCTAGTTCACCAGACAGAAACACAGAGATAGATAAGACGTTCTCTCCTCAGGTCACAATAAACCTCAAACTATCCTCAGATAGGACCCCTGCCTGTATTTGATCAGATCAGACCACAGTGGAATTTATGACCTAGGGACATTGTCAAAAATTATAGAGGAACCATCTGGTAATTAGTGGGCCTAACAGATGGATGTGAGATCAAATGAGGCAGACAGTTAAACAGGAAGATCAGAAAAGGAGCTGATCAGTGAGATCCCTGCTAAAATCACTGTTATCCCAGGTAACTGTGCATGTCCAAGGCTCCGCCCTCTTCTGCTGGGGGAATAGACTTCACCAAAGTAGCCTAGCCACATCACTAGCAAAGAAACAACAGATAACAAAGGCTGGCCCCCTTAGAGCAGGGGACAACAATCGTTAGTGCTTGGGTGGCCAGGGTTACAGGAGGTGAATTGTTAATGCTTGCTTAGGGTTAGAGGAGGTGGGATAATGTGCAAGGGTTGGGGGGTGATGGCTAAGGGGTACAGGATTTCTTTTGGGAATAATTCAAATGCTCTAAAGTGGATCGTGATGATGGTTTCACAACTCTGTAAATATACTAAAAGCCACGGGAAAATTATATAGAATGTGAATTATATTTTAAAGAAGGTGTTTTAAAAAGACTCAAAAGTACTTTTAGGCATAGGAATTGACAGTTCATCCTCTAATGCTCAGAACTGTATTTAGACTGCCAAGTGAAAAGAGAGATCTTTCAGCCAAAGCAAAAATTGTAAACTTGCCTGGGTTTATTCAGATAGCTTGGCAGGGAATCTGTGGGAATTGGATTCTGGGCTGATGAGCACCCAGCATTTCCAGTGAGCAGGAGAGATGATGTCAGGGTGGCTCATCATTTGTCATGTTTGTTACTGGCCGAAATAAACACTGCTGCCTCTGGGCCATGCACTGGACATGGAAAATCTTCCCAAATATGTGGTTTTAGGAACTCTGCAGCCCCATGTATCTTATCACAAGTCTCATCAGACTCGAAAGGAAAGTGAAAGATTTTGGACAAGTAAATCAAATTAGAAGCATCACTTTACCTCCATGTCCTTCTGTTTAAAAAGTTTACAATTTTTTTAGGTGATGCCCACCAATTTGCCTCTTCTAAATTAGAACCTCTTCTCTGGCTTCTAACTTCTATGCAACTGAGATAAAACAGCCCTGGTGAAGTTAATTCTTGAGTTGAATGGGAAATGTGTACAGTCAGTTCCTATTAGTTCTTTAGCCTGGAGGGAAAGCTGTACCTCTGAAAAGGTGATACTTTGTGACTTCTATGATGGCTTATGAAGAATATTTAGGAGGAAAAAGTTGTCTACTTTAATAATCAAATCAGTGACAACCATTGAGACAGCATTCATTCAATCATCCAACATCATTAATTCAACCTGTCCCAGGCATAACGCTAGGCTCTGTGGCTGTAAAGTTATAAAGGTAATACTTGTTCCCCATCATTACAAGGGTCATGGCTGGCACTCCTATAACAAAAAACAGGTTAGCAAGAGAAAAGAAAAACAAATTTATTTAATAAAGTTTTACATGGCACAGGAACTGTCATAAGTCAAAGTCAAAAGAGTTTTGTTTTTTGTTTTTTTATGCTGAGGTTAGATGAAAAATGGACTGCAATGTAGACATGTGGTTGGACAGAATGGGTCTGACCTCATGGCAGTAAATGGAGGGGGACCTCAGCAAGGCCAGTTTATTCAGGGTCTTCTCATCCTCTCTGTGTAAGCATTCCTTCTTCCAGGCATAGGGCATGACATCTGTCACATGAGGATCTAGGGGGAGAAGGGAAAAGAAAGAGGAGTTATAATCCCTACGGCCTGCCTTTGGAAGAGTAATGAGGGAAGAAAGGAAGGCCAGAGAAGTTCAAAGAAAACTTCTTGCTTCTGGGACCCTCCCATTTCCTTCAGTTCAAAGTACTCAGCATGCCAAAATGTCTACCTTTGGGATGTTTTGTTCTCAGCCTCAACAGAACCACCATAGTCCCTAAGATATGGCACTAACACCAGTCAATGACATCACCTTTCAGTCAACTCCAAGTGCCAACCCATTGGATGTCTGTGCTGCACATTGCCGTCTCTGTGCTCATTCAGTTTGCTTTTCTTTCTCTCAGCAAAAGGGAAAGAACGTCCCACGTCTTTGCATTCAGGGGCATGTTCATCCTCATTCTTTGAGTGTCTGCTCAAAAAGGCTAGAGAAATAAAATGATGGATTAGGGATCATGACAAACGGAATACACTCCAACCCAACATTACCAACATCCTTGCTGTTTTTTACCCTAAACTAATTGTAAAATCAAAATATATTAATAGTTACAAAATCGTTTTGTTTTGTATACTACCTTCAAGTTTTCAAAATACCATTATAGTTCCCAGTTATAAACAAAAGTTGTAAGATGTAGAAATTATGATTAAGAGGTTGTAAAAGAATTCCAAGAAGACACGGGCTTCACACTGACATGTAAATCACAGCAGAGCAATTGGGAAAATGTTAATTTAAGTAGAATGAAGGAGACAAACAAACCTGAATCTTATTGACAGGGTAGTAAGATTAACAGTATATGTACTTTTCACTACATTACCTTTCTTAAACTTGTTCTAGTGAACAATAATAGATCAAAAATGATTTATATCACTCTGAACTATCAAAAAGCAAAGGGAGGAAAGTGGGCAAAAGAAACCTAAAAGAGAATCTTGCTGGAGTTTGAAATAGCAGAGAGCACCCCTATCCCTTTCACTCATCATCGACTCGCCCTCTGGGAGGGTCTCCAGGATGAAGGATGTCACTTCAGGTCCTCCTGGGGTCTGGGCAGTCTTACTCTCCAGGTCCTGCCTAGACAGGGACCATGGGATCTTACTGCATTTCAGTTTTAAAAGACTTTAAGGATATGCTTCTTAACATTTTTTAAAATACATTTTTTCTCTATTTCATAAATCCATGTAATGATACTTCACTTGATTTTTTCAAAAATGTACCTATACAACTCAGCCAACTGAACAGAAGCAAATGCTCCTATTTCAATAGCTGCCTCCACATCCCACATTATGGGCTTTGGAGGAATTTCTTGATACATTACTTCTGGACATCATACATTGGTTTACTGTTCCAGGGGTGCCGAACACGCGGCTAGAGCCGCATGCGGCTCCCGGCCAAAATGAATTTCGGCTCCTTGCCTCTTATCATTATTTTGTATACTGTGGCTCTTTGCCAAGTTTGGATTTTGTTATGCTGCTTCTGAGGAGGGACCTCTGAGGAGCGATCTCCGAGCGCGTAGTC
>CAUYPK010013952.1:0-15885 GCA_963574355.1 Loris lydekkerianus
CACCCTCGGTCATGCTCACATGGATGGAGCTGGAACACAATCTTCTTAGCAAACTATCTCACGAATGGAAGAAACACTATCCAATGGACTGAGCCCCACGCTGCAGCTAACATCTCCCTGTCACCTGACGGCTATACCCCAACTATCCCACAACACTATGAGGAACGGACCACGGACGGGGATGGGAGGGGGGCGGTTTGGGTGGAGGGAGGGTGATGGGTTGGGCCACATCTATGGTGCATATTTTTATCTATAATAAAAAAAAAAAAAAGAAAAGAAAAAAAATATATTAGGTGTACCCAATTTATATACTATAAAATCCCACATACAGTAGGTACTTAAGAAGTATTTTCAAATTATGAATGATTTTCCATTTTTACTTTTTTCCACATAATACTTTTTGTCAAGTATTTTGTAATTAATCTTATAATTAGAAAAGGGGACGTGGAGGGATTGAGGGGGGTTAAGTAAAGAGTCAAACAGCAAATACATCTCTTTCCAAATTCCACTATGCCTCACGAAATCTCCAGAGAGTTTCAAAAATCAGCCATTTCAATGAGCCATGAAATGAATACTATCACACACTGCTAGAGAGATTGTAAACTGAAACAACCATTCTGGAAAACAATTCCATGATTTCTCTCAGAAGCCTTTAAAAAGTTTTTATAGTTTAACCTACTAAGTCTATGCCAGGGAGCCAATTACATAAAAATCAACCAAGATTTAGAGATACAGCTTTGCAGAGAAATGTTCATTGCTTATTTTAATAAGTAGTAAATACCAAGAGCAAATAATAAAGAATAGCATAATATATTCATTTGATAATTATCACTGTAGCTAATAAAAGACAATTTAGACTTTAACACAAAACTTATCTGACACGATAGTGTGAAGTTGAAGAAGCAGAATGTAAAATTGCATAGATGGTATGTTTTTTTAAAAATATAAAAAATACAGAGAAATAGAATGGCTGTCTTTGAGTAGTAAAAATATAGATGGTTTTTCTTGTATTATCCAAGTTTTTAATGAAAAATATGTGTTGATTTTATAGTAGAAAACTCTCTAATAAATATTACTAAAACAAATATCATGTGAGCCAATCAATCAAAAGAACATATAATTATAATCATCCACTGGAATGAAGTATATATAGGATTTGGGTTTAGATTCCTTTCCACTACATCACGTCATCCAGTACCATCATTTCTCATGCTGTTGCCAAATGATTCTGTTGCCATAGTATCACATATGATTACTGTCTAACACAATATAGAGTTCTTTGAGAGTTAAAAAATAGCACACTCATTCTAGAGTTTATAAATACTTCACTCTATTGATTCGCTTAATCAGACTGCACCAGTTAAAACCAAGCTGAACATGTCTCCCAAACTTAGTTCAGTTGGTAAGGCTCCTGGGGTTGCTTCCTGAGAGGTTTTCTAATTTAATTCAGCCCCTCTTTTACAACACATGGTAAAGTCATTTTTTCCCCTCTTTGTATAGTGACAGCATCTAAACTCACACAAAAGCCTAATGAGGGGCCATAATCCCTCATCCTGCAAAATCCCAAATTCACCGAAGTTGTCACACACAGATCTGGAAAGACAGCAAACACTTTAAAGGTAATAGCAACTATCTGAAAGGATAATAAAACATTGTTGTGAGCAAGAAAACAGGCCCTCGTGAACTATCAAGTGAAAATTTTCTTCATTTAAAGATGAGAAGTTGTTAAGGGGCATTTCAGAGTTCCTGAGTCTCACCTTTAGTGAACTCCCCACACCCCTATCGCTTACATTTTAGAATCGTACAGCCAGAGAGAAGAACCCTTTATTCCTCTGTCAGCGTGACTCGTGTTCCAACATTTGAAATGAAGAGGATTCTTTCCTGACTAGATCTCAATAAGACAACCATGAAGGCAAACTGACAACCTGAGCTTCTGCTGTCAGGGATTTGCACATCAATCAACAAGACGCCATATGGCATCTGTTTTCAGTGATCATGTCACTTACCATCAACATCATATTAAATCCTTGCAGTAAAAATGGGTTCGTTTCCCCATATTCACAAGCAGATGATCTCTGATTTCATCCCCAGACATCTCACTTTGGGAAAAGCACAGTGCAACACTGTGTCCTGCTGCTGATTAGCGTGGTGACACGTGGGCGTGGGAGGGACTTAATCCTTGGCAGCCCCCGACTTCATTCCAGTGTATACTTTCCCTACATGCAGTTAAAGCATACTTTGCATTTTGCATTACTCATTTCAAAATGTGAGACTAGCATCGTCTCTGATATTAGAACTCTTCCATTCTTTGGCAATTTTTCACATCCTTTTGATTTTTCACATGTTCACTCTCATTCTCGCCTGCTCATCATTCCTGCCCTCACCTCAAGAAAGCAATATCTGACAGCTAGTTAAAGGTGGAGAGCAGTGATATCAACAGAAGAATCCAAAGTTTAGATGCCAGAGAGAAAAATGACTGGAGTCAGGATGTATCCTTATTGTCTCACAGGTCTGGCATAACACGCAGTTGGGAAATCAGCCTGGATCAGTGCCACTACAACCCACACGAGTAAAAGTTGGCCTTTCAGTATTACTTCAGATCTTAGATGGAAGAAAAACACATGTCTGGGAGCAATCACACTCAAGCATATATCTTCCTCGGATGCAATTTTGTGAATCCAAAGTGATAAAAAGAAGTTGTGACTTTTGACATTTCTGAATAAATTCTGAAGTACTGTTTGAATCAATCAGGTTACTTCTTTGCTGAAATAAATCCAGTATGTTTACACTCTTACCATATGTCAAAAGAATGTAGTTGGAAAATCTTGTGAATGAGTGAATTTATTTTTTTTTTAAAAAGCAAGGGGGGAAGAACTCATGTGAAAAACCTCACAATGTTTGTCCTGACTCTGTTTTTTTTCCCCTAAATTTCTGGTCATTTCTCTAATTTTTAAGACCTGCTCCTGGAGAATGCTTGCCTGGTTTTTGTTGTCTCTTGTTTTAGAAAAATTTCACAAGCAGGATTGTAGCCATCTTTTTTTTCCTTTCTTTCTTTCTTTTTTTTTTTTTTTTTGAGACAGATTCTTATTCTGTTGCCCTCAGCAGAGTACTATGGTCTCGCAGCTCACAACTCTTGGACTCAAGTGATTCTCTTGCCTGAGCCTTCCAAGTCGCTGGGACTACAGACACCCACCACAACGCCCAGCTATTTTTTGGTTGCAGTTGTCATTGTTGTTTAGCAGGCCCGGGCTGGGTCGAACCTGCCAGCCTCAGCGGTGCATGTGGCCGACTATATATCTGGTTTTCTACCTCTGTACTCTGCTCATGTATTGTCTATTTCATTAAGTAATCATGTCCAGTCTTGAATTATTCCCTAAGTGTTGCAGAGTGCATACCTTATCTTCAGACCGTTTTAATTTACTAAGGGTATTTTAGGCTTCCTGTAGACCCTCCAGCTCAGTATACTCTTATGGAAATGATAAATTTCCCTCTGTCTTAGAGATTGGAGCAACTACACTAACACATTTTAAAGGGTGTTGTAAGGATCGATTTATTTTTTTTCAGCACTCCAGCAATTTTAAGTCTAAGCATTGCATTGGGTAGCAACTCAAGATAATTAACCAACAACCTGTAACTTGAAACTGTGTTAAGTATGAACATGTTTTATTTCTGAATATTTCATTCTTTCTTCCTTTTATCGGCTTAACTGAAAGTTCTTATGACTCAGTTTGAGTGAAAGAAAAAGAGATATTTTCAGTTTGAATAAGAATTACTTTGCAACTTAGTAGTATCATTTTCTCAGTAAACAAAAATTTTTTTTTTTTATTTTAAAATGTCTTTTTTTAAATGCCCTGAGTAGAAAGACTGTTAAATGTAAACACCTGAGGTAATCCCCTAGTTTAGGAAAGCATTTTATCACGGTTTTGCCTTGCATTTAAGTAGGGATCCTCTTTAACAAGACAACAAACCCCTCCCAAAGTGAAAAGCAACTACTCATTTCTGTTTAAACATACTTAAACTCTCTATTATGTGTTCTATCAATAATTATATTTGCTTTTGTAGTGTGTCCTGTCTCCTGATCTCTGAGCTCATACCTACTGTAATCCTCTCTAAATAACATGCAAGTTCCATTCCACACAGACCTGCTGGCAGAAACCATTTTCCTCCATTTTTCCAACATTCTAGGACCCAAGCATACAATAAGAATATAAATTTAATGCAGAAGTTAGAGTGGAATAACAACTCAGAGCCACTGAGACTCATAAAATGTTTAAATGCATTTCCTAATCATTTTATTTTTTCTGGGAAGATGTGGTGTTCAAACCACAAATAACTCTTAAACTATATTAAAGACAAGAAAGCAGAAAACAAATGAAACAATAACTTCAAATCAATGATAGAAAGCAATAGAGAAAATCATTGGGAATAAAGGATTCTTTTTTAAATAAAAAGTTAATGTTTCATTTACTTCGCTGAATATTGGGTTGAATGCTGCCATTCCTCTCACATCACTTAACTGAGAGTCATCCAGTTTTTGCTTAGTCACTGATTAACACCGTGCCTGGCACAAGAAAAACTCTCAATAAATATTTAACAAATGATTGAGAGAATGAATGAGTTGAGCAGATAAACAGCAGTGTCCTCATGTACAGTACACAGATATTTCTGAAACAAAGATCTAGGAGACAGAGAATCAGAATCAAATACCTCTAACCTGGGTTCCTTGAAGTTAAATATTGAAGGGTTAGAATTTGGAAGGGGATTCAGTTGTAGAAGTTATCACAGAGAAAAAAAAGACAAAACCTGGGGATCTGGAATGCTCTATGTAGATTCTCAGAAAGGTTAAAATTGGTGAACTTCATTGCAAATAGTTTATAACTTTTGTTTCAAATAACTTCTAGTATTTCATAAACCTCAGTTAGTCTTATGCATATAATATTTACAGTAAAAAGATTATTTCTCTTATTTTTTAAACCTCAGCCAAAGAGGGGAACCACAAGGCACACTGTGGTTGCTGAAAGGGAACACGTTTGGACTTCACATTGGAATCAAGGTCAAGAATATGCCCAGAAGTGTGTTTATTGAGGGCAATACGGAAAATCTTGGCATATGTTATCAATTTGGGAACAAGTCCATGTAACTGCACTGACATCAGGCAATTTGTTAGACCCAGAGGCAGGATTCTAAATGATGTACAAACAAGGCGAAAATAAGAAAACCATTTAAGAAGCATATCATTAGATTTAGAATAAAAATACTACCCCAGCTAGCTTCTACGCAAAGCACACCATCTTGTGGAACGAAAGATTAATGCTTTGCTATGTTGTGCCACTTATGAAGTCATCATCACTGCGATTACCCAAAGAAGAAACTTCTCAGCTCCAGATGGTCACCATTCCCTCTCTCTGGTAGCCTCATATTCATCAGTAAGTATAATTTTTGTTCAGTTCAAATGGACAAAAACACATTGCCTTTTTTTATTGATGCAAATGGGCGAGCACACTGTTTTATCATAAGGTATAACACTTTCTTCAGTGTTTTCTATATGATTAATTCTTTTCGTATAAGCAATCACAAGCTTTGCCCAAATAACCAGAATAGACTTTTAGAAACCTAATTTCTATTAGTTTCTAAGAAGAGTCAGACATGGTTTTTAATGTTTATTGAAGTTTCTGGCCTTCACACAAAGTAAAGGTAGGCCTTTACTTCCTACCTGTATGATGCTAGGTGCCCAGTAATTAATGCGGAAAGGAAAGAGATGATAATTTTTGTTTGTTAATGTTCACACGCTAAATAACTATTTAAAACCTAACTATTCCCAAGATACTATAGAATTTACAAAACACGTGGTTCAACAACTTTATTTTTAATATTAGAGCATTGAGGGTCACAAAGATTGATTGAATTGCCTAAAGTTATATTTTTATCAGTTAGTGGCTGAGCAAAGACCAAATTTCCAGCTTTCTATACTTCCTAGTGCTTTTTCTACCATGACACAATGTTGCTTAAAAGTAAAATGAATTTTAAATGGGCTTTCCAGGCGGTAAAATTCATTACGCTTAGCAACTATGCTACTTAATGAAAAGCTATCAATTCCTTATGATTTTTATATTTCATGTCTTAAAAGTGATGCTAAAATGTCACTGCTAAAAAAACTATTTTATCTACTTCTTAAATGTGATATTTTAAAAACGTGCGTTTTACTTTGAGATATGATTTGTTGTGTGTGTATTTTTAAAACTAAGATAATAGAAATGCTTCTGATTTTTCCATTAGCTATAAAAGCAATGTATTTGCTTCAAGATGAGAAAACAGTGTAGGTATTTAATCTGGTGCACATATGAATTCTGCCAGATACTTAGCTGGTCCACATTACATAAGTTTGATGACAGCTACCTTGCAATTTCTAATTGAGAGACCTTTAAGTAATTGTGCTAAAGCCATGTTCAGTTTGAGAAGGAACGAAGAAGCTCAGATACTGGAGAGCTTCACTGTAACACTAATGGGATCCAAATTCCAGTTTGTAAGGAAGCCAGCTGCAACCCACTTGTGATATACCATTTAAAAAAAGAACAGATGAATTTGACACAAATGATTTATTTAAGAAAGCAGAAATCTGCTGTTTAAAATTCACACTAGTTGATTTAAAACAACAACAACAAATAAATCTTTGCTTTTGCACTATTACATTGAAGTAAGATCAGGCGACTTAAGTAAAAACTCTTCAGCATCCTAAAAACATGCAATGTTAAGCATATTTAACTTCCATCTTTTGAAAAGTTTTTAAAATGGAATTAGAATAGCATTTGTATCATTTCCTATACCAGAGGTGGTGGGTTCAAACCCAGCCCTGGCCAAAAAAAAAACCTGCAAATAAATTAATTAATTAAAAGGAAAAAAAAAAAAGGGTATAAAATCAGAAAAGATGTTTCTTGTATGATTCATAGATGGCAAACAAAATGTCCTACATTCCCAGATGAGTCTTATAATAAAATATTAATCAGCACACTAAGTTTCTTTTTTTAAAAAAAGTTTGCATTTGTCAGTATGTGGGGGGGGGGGAGATGTTAAATCTCTCTTACTAAAGTTGGCTTAGACTAACCTATGTCATCAGTAACTCATATTTTGTTTTAGCTGCGGAAAATTTAAAGCAGAGATTTTCAAACTATGGATTCTTGACCAGAATTTTGTTGTTGTTGTTGTATGGGATTTATGGATGGTGCAAAGAATTGGGTTATACTGATTGCGGTTGTTAGGTAAAGCCCCTCTTGTAATTGTGTCCTGCCCCCACGAATGTTACAACGTGTAGCAGAATGTGACTGCTTTTCTTAGTTATTTATCTTAGTGTGGAGAATGGGTCCTCTGCCACCTGCTGTTTTATTGGTCTGACTAGATCCACCTTAGCTATTTCTGCCTAGCTAAGTAATTCATTTGTTGTGCATATCTTTGCAACTGTTGCTGCTGACGCATATGCCCTATTCCTTGCTGTGCAGGTGACTGCAACTTCGTTACAGTTACACGGGCCTAACTAGTGGCACAGGTCAGTAACTTTGCTACTGCCCTGGACAGCCTGTTCCCTATGTATAGTTCAAGATGTCTTTGTTCCGTGTTTCCCACACATGTTATTTATGGCTCATGATGTGTTACTTTATCTCATTCACAGTCACATAGAAAGCAAAGAAGTACAAAGTTAAGCATAATGAGAATTGCAGGCATTACACATTTCTCCACAGTCATTGATGAATATTATTTCATAAAAGACAACTGGAATTTGTTCTCCCACAGTAAGGGATACATGAAGATATAAAATGTATGGTGAGGCCAGGTGTAGAGGCTGATACTATAATCCTAGCACTTTGGGAGGCTGAAGAGGGAGGAATGCTTGAGGCCAGGAGTTCAAGACCATCCTGGGCAACATAGCAAGACTGTCTCTATGATTGTCTCTACAAAAAATAGAAAAATTAGCCAGACATGGTGGCACACACTTGTAGTCCCATCTACTCAGGAGGCTGAGGCAGGAACACTGTTTGAGCCCAAGAGTTCTAGGCTGCAATGATGCCACTGCACTCCAGCCTGGGTGGTAGAGCAAGATCCTGTCTCCAAAACACACATGCACACACACATTTATGGTGTGCTATAAACACACCTTGGCTCGGTACCTGTGGCTCGAGCGGCTAGGGCAGCAGTCACATACGCAGAGCTGGTGAGTTCGTACCCAGCCTGGGCCCACCAAACAACAATGACAAATACAGCCAAAAGGCAGCCGGGCATTGTGGCGGGCGCCTGTAGTCCCAGCTATTTGAGAGGATGAGGCAAGAGAAACTCTTGGGTCCAGGAGTTTGAGGTTGCTGTGAGCTGTGACACCATGGCACTCTATCCAGGGCGACAGCTTGAGACTCCATCTCAAAAAAAAAAAAAAAAAAAAAAACCTGACCTTAAAATAAACTCTTGCAGTCCATCATGAACATATTCATATGTGTGTGTGTATATATGTATTTATGAGAAGAAACAAGGAGACAAGTTTAAAGTGTTCTAGTTTTGAATGTATTACTGATTTTTATGAAATAAAACTTTATTAGTTTCTAATATTCTTCAGTTGGATGCTTCTTTATCAGTGGGCATTGAACGCTCTTGCATCACAGTCTTTTTTGCTAGTATCAAGCCAGAAGTCAGAGACAATATGCTACTCTATGTACGTAAGACAAATCACGCCTCTCTCCAAGAATCTCATCAAGGATACCAAGTTAAAAGCAATAACTGAATTTTGTTTCATCTATATAATGGCATAATCAAAATGGGGATATGACAAAAATGTTACGCTCTCCGACGCATTACCTGGGAGAACAACAGAGTCTGGTAGCAACATCCAAGACTTAAGTTGGAGTCTATTTGGACAAGCTATATGTACCACATTTAGGAGCTGAAAATACTGTGTCAACCTCCTCCCTTCCCCGTGCCACACTCGATTATTAAGCAGCAGGGAAAATTCCCCAAATTTCCTCGATTTCCTGATGGTCTACAAGAGGCAAAGCTCTCAGGAAGTTCCACAGGACAGGTCATCTGAGGAGGATAACTTTTGGGGCAGTGAGGTTAGAAAGTAAGCATAGTTCTTTGAGCAAAGTTGAGAACACAGCCAGAAAGCACTCAACATTCTAATACAAAGTTGAGAAAAAATATACTCAACAAAAAACTCTGGTGCTCATTTTGATGGGGGTAAAACTGCCAAAACACTGAAATACTGGTGAAAGAGAGGACAGAAAATAATTACAGTGATAGAGGTGGGACTTAACATGTACCATTTAGGCAGATGAGGATGGCCTGGTTCCAGCTTATTACATAGTTTAAGTGAAGGGGAAAGAACATGGGCTTTGGAATCACATAGATCATGAGTTCTCAGTCTAGCTCTCCTAATTATTAACATAAGATAAGGACAAATCAATTAATGTTGCTTAGCTTTGGTATCTGAAATGAAAAATCATATTTATGTACTAAGTGCTTAGCTTAGCAATTTCTGCCACATAGTAGGAGATCTGAATGAGACCTCCTATTGCTGCTCTTAATAGATTTATTTCTGTAGCTCAGTCCTTGCCCATGATTTCCCTTGCAACCATTAATGCATGTTTTGAGATGTCTGACTAGAGTGCGAATATACCATCTGTGCATTGAAGCTTGGATTCGCTCATGAACTTCAATAAACTGAGCCAATCTAACCTCACAGCCACTGGTACCCTGGAGAACTATCTTGGTTGGCAAAGGATTATTTTTTATTTCATACCGTTTTTGTTGGAGGAAGTATTTGAAGTAGATGGGTTAATGTAACTTTGCTTTGGGGTGATATGTGGCCAGATTATGGTGGTGATTAATTTGTGCTTTGCAAATAGTGATGATAAGTAACATTTATTTTTAATTTCTGGGCTCTCCGTACTATTTTGTGTTCTTCCCGAAGCTTTGAGAAAAGCACTTATGTACATAGAAACTGTGTTTAAAGGAAACAAGAATTTTTTTTACAAATTTCTGACTGTATACATCTAAATGAGCTGTACTCTGTTCAAAGGAGTTCCCTTGGGAAGCTATACAAAAATTGTAACAATCCTGCCAAAAATCAAATCATTTTTGGAACTTGTCTATTGAAATTGTCTCATGACCCAGTTCATGAGCCATATAGCAAAATCATACTCATTAATTTATAGTCACGCATAATTTTTCACCTCTGATACTATTACCCAGCTTGATTACCCATTTTGGCTCTGAATGTTTTGCTTTTTCCAAAATAAAAATCCAGTCCCAAAGTGTGAGTATTTGCCTCGACATCTAAACGTTTGGGAGAACATAGCACATGCTCTGAAGGCAATTTCAAAAAGAATTCTAGGATTTCAGATCCTGGGACAAGATCTTCCATGGCAATGAGCTCACTGAGGGAAATTCTCCTCTGAACAGCAAGTAGTGTATTTGGTTTTTAAGACTGTTTATTCAATGAATAAGCTGGTGAGTGCTAACCATTGTCAATTCATTCTTTACTCATTTGCTCAACAGGTATTTAGGGAGACCCTGCTACTTGATAGGCTTTGATTGGGCTGGAGACCCAGCAGTGAATGGGAAAGACACAGCCACTTCATTCAGTTTGGAAGATAAACACTAAACAGAGTTATAGAGACAAACATTAAACAAGTCCTTATAGTAAAGAGAGGCATAATGGGAACATATTTCAGAGACACCTAAAATAGTCTATGGATCAGGGTAAATTTTCCTGAGAAAATGATTTTAAAGCTGAGATTTGAAAGATGAATAGGCATACTCGAGGTAGACGGAGTTTCATGTATAAAAGCTTGTGGGCAAGGGAGCATGATGTTGCAGGAGATGAAGGAAGTTCAGCATGGCTATAGTGTTTGGAGGAACAGCAGACGACTAGTGGAGACCAGCCCATTCAAGGTTAAATCATTTTCCCAGCATCACTTGGATAGTAAGTGATAAACTTGGGATGAGAACCCACATTTCTGACTTATTTTCTCTTTTTTTCTATACCATATTACCTAACTCAACCAGGGCAAATGTAATAGTAAGGAAAACAAAAGAATCAAAATCTATAATTGTTTTCCAGTGAGCTGTAGCCAGATCCAGATAATTTTCTATTTCTAGAATTCTTGAATTCTAGGATCTGAGAGCTGATTGGCATCATCATCTTTTGAGAAATTAAATTTCAATCCAAAATTTCTATTTGAACTAAAATTATACGACTCATAGATATATTTTGATTTAAACCTAAGGACAGCAAGTTGGTTAGTAGTGGGACTATAGTTACCCTGGATAAACGTAAGTTTTGCGTTTAAAAGAAACAAAGTTTTCTAATTGCAATGACCAAGGGAAGGTAATTAGTCCCCCTTTCCAAATCAGAAATTGTGCCAGGAATTTCAAGAAAGAAAAAAGAAAAAGTGGAATAGTATTCAACATGAATTCTGGGGAAGGAAATGTTTCCAGAGGCTCTGAGCCTCTCCATGGGAAACCAAGTCCTTCAGTTCCTTAAATCTTCATACCCGTACCTTTCATCAACACCCAGCATTTCCTCAATTTTAAAATTCCTAGTTTGGTGCTCTGTTTTTCTTTATTAAAACTCCTGTCATTGCTCCAAAATCTCCACCTTAGTTTATAAAGTCTGAGTTTATGAAGGCCTTGAGGATTTTATTTTCCAATGGTATGAAATTTTTCCTCTTAATGTAACCAGTGAGGAGGAATATAGATAAGGACCAAACAAGGGTAGCTGGCATCAAAAAAGCACACACATCCTTCTTTTTATCCCTTGTTTGGGGTCTCCTGGGTCTGTAAGGAAGTGCTGAAGTTTCCCTCCTGACAATTTGCTGGGTCTGCAAAGTGGCTGCTGATGGGAAGCTTCCCCTACCCCAGAATCATTACATTGAAATTTAGAATTTTACCAGAAGACAATTTTCTCAATTCATCACCTTTCCAAGGACATTTACACGTGCATCACTTTCTCAGAGAAAGTGACAGAAAGGCAGCATGGAAAGATGCCATAGCAGACTTCTGTCCATTCCAATTCATATTACTTTTCTGAACTGCCTTTTTAGCTTTATAAGGATATGTTTTCTCTTTGCAAAACTGCTTAGGTATGAAGACTTAAAAACAAAAATGAAAGAATGCACACATACACTGTGTGTGTGTGCATTTTCCTCCAAAGCTAAAGATTTATACATTTTCTTGCCATGAAATAAAAAATTGAAGATAGGTATTAAAGCACCATGTGATTCTAGTACCTTAATTTCTTTTTTTGAGACAGAGTCTCATATGTTGCCCTCTGTAGAGTGCTTTAATGTCACAGCTCACAGCAACCTTGGGTTTAAGTGATTCTCTTGCCTCAGCCTCCCAAGCAGCTGGGACTACAGGTGCCTGCCACCATGCCTAGCTATTTTTTGGTTGTATTTGTCATTGTTGTTTGGCAGGCCTGGGCTGGGTTCGAACCCACCAGCTCCGGTGTATATGGCTGGCACCCAAATTGCTGAGCTACAGGCACCAAGCCATGATTCTAGTATCTTATTTAAATCAGTGTCTTTGTAGTCCTAGCTACTATAGGCTGAGGCAGGAGGATTGCTTTAGCCCAAGAGTTGGAGGTTGCAATGAAGTATGATGAGGCCACTGCACTCCAGCCTGCACAACAGAGACCTTGTCTCAAAAAAAAAAAAAAAAAAAAAAAAAAAAGAATCTGTGTCTTTACCAACAAAAGCTTTCTCAGTTTTATTATTCTCACTTGGCTTAAGAGATGCTGCTTTATACCCAGGCAAAAATATTGAAAGATTCAAATCCTAAACATTTAAGCACTGAGTATATTGCAGTATGTGATGTTGGCTTCACAGACCTACTGGCTCCCATCCACAAGAATTCAAAATGGAAAATGTACCTAATGAAGGTTTATACATGACTTCTGGGAAATCTCTTTGGATTTAATTTTTAAAAATTTAACCCTATTAGTCTTTTCATATAAGTGGTCCCACAGAGATCTCCATAAGTGGCCAGCTTTACTTCAGGGATTCACAGCACTGTAAATGGAAGGGTTGGCCCCAGTCTTAAAATGACAGCTTGCTTGGTTACAGACAGGATACAGTAGTTCAAAATTAACCACAATTAACAGAGCTATCCATTCAACCTCTTGCTTATTTAGCTTATAGGTTAACCTTAAAGGTGATTCTAACTGCATCTGATCAAATAGATTAGCTGAATTAGATTTAATCCATTGTTCAATACCAATTCCTTACATAGGATTAGATGAATTATCTAAGTCTTCTCTGTATGTGCAAATGGAGACCATGCTCTTCTGTTCTGTGATGAAATACCAAATTCCCTGTTTTTGTTCTGCTACCCCAGGGCTTAGAGCTTTTTGCTGTGTTCATGGCTTGGGAAAGTAGTCTTTCCTTTCTCTTGTACTTCCACCTTGTGTTTATAGCAACACACCCTCAAAATACTTACCTTGTTTGAATGGGGAAAATCCTTTACTACTTGTTGAGATTTATATGTAAGAAATAAAAGTAAGTACAGATCAGCAATTACAGGCATGGGTAGCACCTGTGGCTCCAAGGAGCAGGGCACTGGCCCCGTATGGTGGAGGTGGCGGGTTCAAACCCAGTCCCGGCCAAAAACCGCAAAAAGCAATTACAGGTAGGTAAAATAGCTCCATAATCTAGCTTTCTGTAGACAGAGTATGAACAGAGAAAAAGATCTGGTTTCTGAGTATCCCTATTCAGCCACATGACCTTCCTCTCCAGTCGTTCTAATCTGAGCCTTTTCTGGTCACTTTCTCTTTTTAGAGATGAGAAAGAATTTATGGATTAGGCTTTTGTGCTTTGACTAATGCTCTTCCCTCTATAGTTATATCATGGAATCCTATTAACCCCTTAAAAAATGAGTTACTATATGTAAAGCACTTAGAACCGTACCTGAACCTGGAACATGATACTATATAAAACATTTGCTCTTATTAATGTTTTTATTCCAACTCCTCTGTGAAGTCTTCCCTGTCCTCATCTGGCCACTTCTCTTGGTAAAACCATGTGTTTGCTTTCTTGTTTAAACTGACATTGTTTTTAATTGTATCGTCCACTCCCTCACTAGACAGTAAGCTATTTGAGGGCAAGAATCGTGACTTTTCTTTGTATCGTCCTCCTCCCCAGTGCCTGTCATTATTACTTTTCAGGCATTGCATCCTCATAAAAGTGTTCATTGATTTAATTATAATGATGAAGTTCAGAACCAATGGCAAGTTATCATGCTATGTAGGCTTCCCTCTTAGAACTGCCTATAAATACTTTGTTTGATAGACACCAAATTGGTTTCTTTATGATGTAGACTATTTGGGGTAGAGGAAGATTAAGCAGTCAAATGCAGGGGTCAGGAAATGGTAATTGTAAAATAACAATAACAAAAAAATACAAACAATGGGATTAATTTGGATCAGAATTCACTAAAGTAGCAGGCAGGCTGAGGCTCCCTTAAGGGTGGGGATCAATACTAGGAAAGCTGAAGCATGGTTCAGATGCCATCTATAGATAGGAAAGAGAAACTGCAACCTCAAGAAGGCATCTCAAGTAGTTCCTAAGTGTGACATTGATAGGTGACTATAGGATAGGAGATTAAAAGATCAGAGTCCCCTAACTAGGAAGGATAAGTCTTTCCATGTTAGTCCTGCCCCCAAGATACTTGTTAAAAGATCTCAGTTGATTAGAATAGTTCCCATTTATCCAGGTTCATCTTTATGAATATACCTTCCGAAGTGGCATCTAGATAGTGGTACTATTTCTTCCAAGAGGATCAAAAATGTAATCACCACTTAATTTGAGACCAATTTCAATTTTCAAAAGACTATAAGATTTTCCACATTGAACATGTTCTCTAGAACTCCTAAGAGCTGGGCATTGATGAAAAACCAATACCATTCTCCCTTAATGCTTACTAAGTGGAATACTTCATGCACAATCTCTAGGTGCTATTTGGTGGCAGATGGCAGGTCTCTAAATTTAAAAGTTATCTATTTTAATGGAGTACCTCTAAGAAGTACTAGATGGTTCCAACATCCAATTCCACAGTATTGCTTATTTATATCAGAGAAGAAAGGAAAGGGAGGGAATGGGGACATTGTATAGGAAGAAAAGAAACTTAATATCAGGTTTAGTGGGACAAAGAACAGGAAAATATTGTCTAGATCACAGGGAATATGAAGTTAATAGTTTTGATAATAGAAATAAAGATGACATTTTTCAGTCCTTAAGTTGGTTAAGGAGGACTATACGTGTAAATCATTTGAAGTACTCCACCCCTAATCCATTATTACGCCGTGGGGACTGCAGTATATCTCTTGTCAAATTTGCTGCTTTCTCATTTGTGGAAGGGTACCCCCTGACAATTTAAGTTTTTTAAGCTAGAAGGTCTGCAAAGGGCTCAGAGTCTTGAGTGAAGATGTCTTTTATGTTTCTGTCATTTGAAATTCTGTTTTAAAGTCTGAGAACTCTATTAGTGGAGAAAGGGAGTCACCGTTGACCCTCATCTCTCTTGTGGGCATCTGATGTTTCTTTGGCTACCCAAAATTCAATTTCCCTTCTTAACATCACCCTAACTTTTGGAGGGGGTAAGGATTTTCTTCACTACATTTTGTACAGTCTTGAGGACAATAAGTCAAAATACGTTGTCTTCCCTCTATGAAAACTGATGGGACCGCCCTCCATAGCACCAATGACGGGTATGACTCCCAAAGCTGGGACAACCTAAGACATGATATGGAGAGGCTGCACGGTGGATTACATTCATAGTACCCAAAGACGGGTAAGATCACTGCGTTCAGTCAACCTAAGACAGGGACCAAACCATTGATGTTTGTATCCCCATGAC
>CAUYPK010013953.1:0-18719 GCA_963574355.1 Loris lydekkerianus
ACTGGGAAAATGCCAGGAAGGCTATGTTGAATATTGGGATGAAAATGTGTCAAATGGTTTATGAAGCTAGTATATGATGCCCCATGATCATATCAATGTACACAGCTATGATTTAATAAAAAAAAAAAAAAAAAAAAAACATCAGCCAACAGACTAATGCCATTAATGAATATTCACCCCAAAATTCTCAATAAAATCTTAGCAAGCAGATTTAGCTACACATTAAAAAAAATCATTGCCACCAGGTGGGTTTCATCCCTGGGATACAAGCCTAGTTCAACATGCTCAAATATGTAAAAGTAATTCATCACATTAACAGAATTAAAAACAAAGACCATTTGATCTTCTCAATAGTCACAGAAAAAGCATTTGACAAAATAATTTTTGATAAGAACACTTAAGAAAATAGGCATAGATGGGACATTTCTTAAAGTGATAGAAGCTATCTGTGACAAACCCACAGCCAATATCACATTGAAGGGAGAAAAACAGAAAGTGTTTCCACTTAGAACTAGAGCCAGACAAGGATATCCACTATTGCCACTACTATTCAGCATTGTGCTGACCATTGTGCATTGCTAGCCAATACAATCAGGCAAGAGAAGGATTTCAAGGGTATCCAGATGGGGACAGAGAGGTCAAACTCTAGCAACATCTCAGATTATAAAATTGATGTTCACAAATCAGTAGCCTTTATATACACCAACAATAAGCAAGCTGAGAACCAAATCACAAGTACAATACCCTTCACAGTAACATCAAAGAAAACAAAGTACCTTGTGATATATTTAACAAAGGACATGAAGGATCTCTATGTGAAGGAATTATGAAACACTGAGAAAAGAAATCACAGAGAATGTTAACAGATGGAAGAACATACCAGGCTCATGGCTAGGAAGAATCAACATTATTAAAATGTCCATACTACTCAAAGAAATCTACAGATTTAATGCCATCCTCTTCAAAGGCCAATGTTATACTTTGAAGGACTTGGAAAAAATAGTTCTACATTTCATATAGAACCAAAAAACCAAAAAACAAAAAAACCCAAATAGCCAACACAATTCTATGAAATAAGAACAAATCTGGAGGCATCACGTTATCAGACTTCATGTTATATGATGAGTCTGTAGTGTTCAAAACAGCAAAGTATTGGTATAAAAATAGAGACATGGATCTATAAAACAGAACTGAGAACCTAGACATGAAACTGACCCCATATCACCATATGATCTTTGATAAAGCAAACAAAAACATACATTGGGGAAAAGAATCCCTACTTAATAAATGGTGCTAGGAGAACTTGGTAGACACATATATCAGGCTGAAACTGGACCCACACCTCTAACCACTTACACAGATTAATTCCTAATGGTTAAAAGATTTCAATCTAAGACTTGAAACTATGAAGCTCTATAAAAAAGTGTGGGAAAAACTTTGAATCTCATCGGCCTAGGATAGGAATTTATTAAGCAGATTCCATTGACAATTGCAATAACAAAAATAAGCAAATGGGACCTGATCAAGTTAAAAAGATTCTGCACAGATAAGGACATAATGAACAAAGCAAAGAGACAACCTTCAGAATGGAAGAAGATATTTGCCTGCTATAAATATGAAACCAGAATCTATGAACAACTCAAGCAATAGGAATCTTAAAACTAGTCTTGCCCATTAAAAACTGGGCAAGAGACATGAACAGAATCTTTCCTCATGAGGACAGATGAATGGCCAACAATTGCATGAAAAAAAAGTTCATCATCCCTAATCATCAAAGAAATGCAAATTGAAACCACTTTAAGATATCACCTAAGTCCAGTAATAATAGCCCATATCACAAAGTAGCTAAGCTGCAGGTGCTGGCATGGATGTGGAGAGAAGGGAACACTTATACACTGTTGGTGGGACTGCAAACTAGTACAACCTTTATGAAAACAAGTATGGAGACTCCTCAGAAAACTAAAAGTAGACCTTCTATTTGATCCTGAAATCCTACTACTAGGTATCTGACACACAAAAAATGCCATTTTACCATAAGGACATTTGCACTTGAATATTTATAGCAGCTCAATATACAGTTACACAGATGTGGAAACAACCCAAGCGCCCTTCAACCCAGGAATGGATTAATAAACTGTGGTATATGTATGCCATGGAATACTATTCAGCCATAAAAAGATGGAGGTTTTGTATCTTTAGTAACAACTAAAGACATTTGGAGAACATTCTCCTAAGTAAAATATCACTAGAATAGAAAATGAAGCCTCAATACTAAGTTAAAACTAGTAGATTAACAACTAACTACAGGCCCATGTTGAGAGAAAACCCCAATTAAATTCAAGTCCAGTCAGTTCCCACACAATGGGCATGGTACATGGGTATATGTCACACTTCCCAGTGAAGGACCCAACTACAACTTGGACTTTACCTTACAGATGCCAACAATGTAACCTAGTTGTATATATCCTTGTATTAATCTGAAGAAAAAAAAAAAGAGTAGTGAACAGGGTTGGCAACAGACTTCTGTGCTCTTTCCAGGAGTGAAAAAATATTTTTTGACACTGACAATGAATTATATTGGTATGTTTCAAGTCTCTAAACAGAATGCCTTTAAAAACAATAGATCATACTTTGTTCCATACTCTCACTTAAAATAAACTTCCCTTAAGATAAAGTATTAGAACTTAAATTTCAATTCATCTCTGTGCCCTAATGTCCCCAAAACATCAGCCACATTTGCGGGGTGTAACAAAAAAGTGCATTAACCCATTGGGACACTAATGACCATTGACTCAGTAGTGGCCGTCCATTTTCCTCTTGGTAGAATCTCATACTCCTACAGTGGTTCTCAGGACCCCATGATATGACTTTTATATTTTGGACTTCATTTCCTGTCACTCTGTCTCCTGCTGTCTTGACTTATCAGGTAGGCCTCCATGCTGTTTCTACAGGCCTGACATGCTCCTGCCCTGGGACTTTGTGTTGACCATTCTCTCTATCTGAAACTGTAACCTTCATTTGTCCCTACCCTGATCCCACTACCCCACTTTTGTGTGTGTTTTAGTGCTACCCATGGGCCTGTCAGGACAAAGCCCATACTGGAAAACTTATCGCTGTGAGTTCATGGCAAGTGGCCATGGTATTCTGCCTGGATATCTCTGAGACTAGAGACACAGTTGATAAATGACAGCCTGCCAAGCATCTATTACTACATCCCAGCTGTGCATGGGACTGGGTGTGCATCCCTTAGACGGCTGTGTGCAGATGCACCTGTTTCACTCTGAGCTCTGGCATGTCTCAGTGTTTCTGATGATGGGGGCTAAATAGATGGATCGATCTGGGATCTGATGTAAAGGGTGAAATTCCTCGCCTAAAAGGAAGCTTGGCCTGCAAAATGGCATCATCAGAATTTCAGATGAGAGCTGATCTGCTTTTCAATTAGCTTCCATTTCAAATTTCTAAATTCCTTGCATGGAGGAAGCTATCCTAGATTAGAAGGGTTGGAATAATGATATCTTCCTTCTTAGGTTTCTGTGACTAATATTGGTCTTTACATATGAAATCCACAAGAAATTCTTCAAAATTGAAACATTAAAAAATTGATATAGAAAGTAAAAATCCATTATTTTTCATGGAGAGTTATGTTTTGGTGCCATTGCATGAATGATGTAGGTTAAAAATTTAATCCTATTGAGTTGGATCCTTTTCAGAGCTGAAGGTACATGGCTCTGTGAACCATATAGTATGTGATGTTAGCACTCTTCATAGAGTATAAGCTTTAAATCTGAATTGAAAAATCGTAAATAGTGAACTGAAAATACTCTGTATCACTTGCTTTTATAATGGTCAGCAAGCACCGTGTGAGAATTACACGAATACCTTTTTTATAAAATTGATGAGGATGGATATTTAATATCTATTAGGTAATAAGAGTAACACAGCCGCATTACATTTTTTAATATGTCAAACGGTCTTTAAAACCAGTGTATGGTGCCCCATGATCGCATTAATGTACACAGCTATGATTTAATAAAAAAATATGCAATTGATTTTCCATCTATATATAATTGAAATTGTTCAGTGTTGTCAATGCAGAAAAAATACTTGCTTGTATATTGCATGTGTGTGCGTGTATGTGTATGAAATAAAGGATTTGTGCCAAGTACTAGATGGTTGTATCCAAGGAATTGGGCCCTTAACATTAAGAATTTATGTTTTGTGAAATGCAGTAAGACATTTAGTCAAAATTAAAATTGTGATGAGTTTGAACATCCAAACCACCTCAATATAGATCTGTTTTAAAATAAGCACTGTACGATTAACACCTGCATGTTGCTGACTACCATGATACATTGCAGTGGCAATAAAAGATTATTTCATCCCTAAATCTTCTTTTTAATGTCTTTTAAAAAATGAATTGATCTGACACCAATGAAACTTTTTATAATGAATCATACCAGAGTGAAATGATGAGAGGGGGTGAAAGGGAAATGTATTTTTCTTATTCAGGTATTCCTCATGTCCATTTGCAATTCCTGATCAACGGTTCTAAAGCTTTCTATCTACTATCCCCTCTGCAATTCACGTCCTTTTATGTGATTGCACTGATTTTCTGAAATCCCTCTGTCCTTAGTCTCTGCCCTAATTATCTACAACTTCAACATTGCTGTCCCATCTCTGATTTTGCATGTCATCTGAAGTCCTCCATGCTATCGCACCTTGCTCACTGCTCTGTGATAATTTGTACTTCAGCATCTCTGATACAACAGAAGAAACTGAATTGGCATAGCCATTCCCATCCATCCACAGCTGTGCCTGGCTGGGACTCCCCTGAGAAAGCAGGCAGCTCTGATTTGTGTCACTTTCTTGCTGTCACTCAACCACCCCCAGAGCTCTCAAGGAATTTGCACCTCTCAAAATTTTTGGAACCCATCTCAATGGTTACATAGTCCAATTCTACTTTGATTTGCTGGGGATGTAGAACTGACTTGCCTGTTGTGGAAATTACTCCTATCACCAGAATGGAAAGTGTGGAACCAGTTTACAGAAATTCTTTTTTCTTCCCTTTAATGGTGTACCCCTGACTTCCAGAGGTGTTTTTCCAGTGTGTGATAAGCTTCAAAAGATGAACTTGGGGTGCATATTCATTCTAGGTCTTGGAGAAGGTACAAGACATTAAATCATCTTAAAAGGCACCTCCCATTTATTCAGGTCATCATTTCACTCATTCATTTTACTGCTGGCCTCTTTCTTATGGTACCAGCCACATTGCTCATTATAAAATGTGCCTTAGTCCATTTGGGATGTTATAACAATACCCTAGCCTGGGTGGCTTATAAACAACAAATGTTTATTTCTCACCATTCTAGAAGCTGAGAAGTCCAGGTTGAAGGCACCAGTGTCTGGTGAAGACTTTGTTTCTGACTCATGGACAGTTGCTCTCTCTCTTTGTCCTCTTTGTGGAAGAGGGCAAAGGAGTTCTCTGTGGTCTCTTCTATCAGCTTACCAATGCCATTCAAGAGGGCTCCACCCTTGTGACCTAATTACTTCTTAAAGGCTTCCATCAAATACCCCTACAATGAAGATTAGTTTTCAACATGTGAATTTTGAGGGGACACCAGCATGTGTCTATAGAAAACCCCACACTGTTAAACTGTCCTTGACTAGATTTAGTCTGTTTTAAAATTAATTTACTTCTCCCATCTTCTTTCTGTATTTCCAAATTAGAGCCTCACACTCTCTTCTTACTTGGAATCCTCTCTGTGAGCAGACTTGTTCATGTGGGAAGGGTGCTAGAAGCCATATACCGTATGCCAGATATCTCGGATGAGGCTCAGAGGAAAATACAGGCAGTAAGATTGAGCTTGTATACTTTCCTAGTGAAAGTCAGTTCAAAGTAGGGTTCAGATTTAAGGTATCTGAAAAATAAGAAATACCACTCAGAATTCCATCCTGTTGTGTTGTATAGAGAAATGAAATAAGTTAGAGTCCCTCTCCATGCCTCTGTGCTCACAGAGATTACTATTTGTCTGGTATTTATATGTATACCCATATCTGAAAATGTCATGAATGATTTTACCTATGATTATAAAAGGGACGAAAGAGAGCAAGCTAGATATTAATGAGACCAGGTGAATGAGTTTTGGTCCATTCATACTATAAACCGTTATGTGAGTGTTAAATGAGGATGGTGCTAAGGCTTAAAAGCAAGTGTCATATTAATATGTGTCATAAAATTTAATTTTGGTAAAAAGAATGTGCATTTCTTAGCAAACCATAATAGAAGAATAGATGACACACCTAACTATTGCTACAGTTTCATTTGTTGCTTTAAGCTTTTGAATATTTCAAAAATAGATATTACTTTTATAATCTTAAAATTATGAAATATTAAAGCACTGCCACCTCTCCACATTTTTTTTTTTATTTCCATCAGTCCTGGAAAATATATTGGTCTTCAATTTGCATTTTTAAAATACATCATAAACATCGCACCATAAAATGTCATTCTTTTCAACGGCTGCAAAGGACCTATTATGTGTATATACCACAACTCCCTGAGTCATTTTGCTCTTGGTGGATCTCTAGGCTGTGTCTCAATTTTTGCTATTATTAGCAATGCTGTGAACATCGTTGTCTCTAGATATGCACATACATAAGCAATTATCTTTTAAGAATGAATTATTAGAAGTGGAATTACCAGAAATGCATATTTAACGTTTTAATACTTTGCCTAATTTCCTGAGGTCCAACTGATTCTTCAGAGACTTACTAAAATCAAGTATTATAGAATAAGATATTTTCTCTCTTTTTGATGGCTTAGATTAACTACTGTTGGGACTTGAAAGTTAGTTTTTTTATTTAATGTGGTGGAATTTGGGATGGAATAGTGTGTAAGGCTGGTATGCAATTTTCACTTGATGTTTTGCTTGAAACACACCATTAGCCTGTGTTAAATGGTGGCTGTCCTTTTATTTCCTGTTATATAAATGATGTACTTTGATATCCTCAACAGAAGGAACCTGTGGTGAACTGAGACTTTTCATTATTTACTACCATTATTTTGTAAATAGTTGTTAATACCAAACTTTTCCTATGTGCAGGCATCCTTTTGGAATTATAAAACATTTTGAGAAATTAGTAGGACCCCTTTAGGGAAGTTAAACTACTGTTGTTGTTGTTGTTTTATTACTACTTCACTGAGTCCATTGTTAACTGCATGAGTTTATATGCTCTCAAAAGTTATGTCACAGATCATTTCTGATTTCTTAATTTGGCTTGGGATACAATACTACTATAGACTTTTCAACTGTAAGTAAGTTTTGGGTATGGATTTGACTACAGCAATAGAGAAGGAATGTAGAAATCAATAGAGTAATCATAGATGGAAAGATGGATTATCTATACAATTTTACAAGTGAGGGGATTGAGAAAATAAGCCCTTTAGAAACTGATAGAAAGGCTGGATATGGTGGCTCATGCCTGTAATCCTAGCATTCTGGGAGGTTCAGGGGGGTGGATTGCTTGATCTCAGGAGTTCAAGACCATCCTGGGCAAGAGCGAGGCTAAAAAATAGCCAGGCATTGTGATGGGCACCTGTAGTCCCAGCTACTCGGGAGACTGAAGCAAGAGGATCACTTGAGCCCTAGAGTTTAAGGTTTCTGTGAGCTATGATGCACTCTACTGGGGGCAACAAAATGAGACTGTCTCAACGGAAAAAAAAAAAAAAAGAAAGAAAAGAAAAGAAACTGATAGAAATCATGGGTTGGCAATAATGGGGATTGTATTAGAATAAGGTCTCTTAACTCAAGACCAGGACATTTGGAACCCAAGCATTCTGAATTCTGTAGGGAAGTTCTGAGGTCACAGAATACACACCATACAGGGGCACCATTGTGTAATGTACAGTTGATGCTCCCCAACTGTCTGCTGGCTGCCAGTAAGAAAAAAAAACTCTCTGAAAATTGTTTTCCTGTAGACTATTGCCTAAGCTTATCACCTGCTATGAACAAAGAGCTATAAGAATAGCTGGACTTAAGAATGATGGGTTTGAATGTAGTAATAAAATAGGCAAATTCTCTTTTAGGGGAGAATTTGTAGCCAAATAAGAAATGCTGGGCCGAAACACATCAGCTACAGGCTTCCTCTGTGGCCTCTGCTGCCTCTCTGATTTCTTCTCATTCCACCTTCCCAACAGGCCTTTATTTCCTCCAGTATTTTAGTCTTGATTTAGCCTAGGGATCTTATAATTACTGTTACAGGTCTGGCCATGCTGTGTCCTTAGATGTCGTATGTCTACTGCCTTTGTAGTGTCTGGGTATTGGGTCTGATGTCACTTCTCTATACACAGCTGTGGCAGCCTTACCTCCTTCCCAGACTTGATCACACTGGACTTCCTCTGTCTAATTATCACTGTCAGAAAATATCCCCTTTCTTTGTGTGTTCTTCATCTGCCTCTCCTCAGAGATTGTCCTCTGTGAGGACAGATCATCTTGTTTCTGTTCTGTGCTACAGAGCAAGTAGATTTTCAATAAATTGTTATTGAATGAGTGGATGGTGGTCTTAAGGAATACAGCCTGGTTGGGATGTAGCTTTGTCCCTATGGTACCTTTTTTGCTATCTGGGTTAAACAGGAGCTGCCTGAAGACCCTGTGAATACTTGGGACAAATTTTTTTTTTTTTTTTTTTTTTTACACCTCTAAAACTCCTTTTTATTAACAGCCCACTAAGGTGCTGGCTGGCTGTACACTGAGTCTGAGATTAGCAACTGGGAAAGTTGGAGGCTTGGGTTGGGGCTCTGGAGGGCAAACCCTCCCCAAACTCAAGGGAGCTTTGGTTTGCGAGAGGAATAGGCACTCAGGAAGCTGAGAGCCAAGATGGCAGCTGGGCCTTTTTATTTTTTATTTGATTTGTTTTAGGAGATTGAAGGTCGATGATTATCCTATTCTGGCTTGAAAAGTTTCAGCAGAAAGATCTGCTGTCATTCTAATATTCTTCCCCTATATTCTTATAGTAGGTTATGATTTTCTTACATCTGGCTGCTTGAAGGATTTTCTCCTTCATATTAACTTTGGCGAAGTTAATTACAATGTGTCTAGAAGATGCTTTATTTGGGTTGAGTCATGCTGGGGTTCTGAAACTGCTATCTGAATTTCAGTAACTCTTACCATGCTTGGGAAGTTCTCCTCAATTATTTCTTGGAGTAGCGCATCTGTGTCTTTCGGACCATCCTCTTCTCCTTCAGGGGTTCCTATGGGGTGAATGTTTGCTCTTTTAGAGTGGTTGCACAATTCTTCAGGGAATGATCCATGTTTGCTATCTACTTCTTTTCCTCTTTGAGTGTTTTGGAGCATTCAAAAATCACTTTATAACAAAGATATTTGCAGCAAATTGTTCACTGCAGCTCAATTCATAATAGCCAAGTCACAGAAGAGTCCCAAGTGCCCATAGACCCATAAATGGATTAATAAATTGTGGTATATGTATACCATGGAATATTATGCAGCCTTAAAAAAGATGGAGAATTTACCTCTTTTACATTTACATGGATGGAGCTGGAACATATCCTGCTTAGTAAAGTATCTCAAGAATGCTTTTATATGATTTCTGTTTGTCTGGATTACAGATGCCCATCCCTTCACCCTGAGTCTATATTTATCCTTTAAGGTAAAATGAGATATCTAATGTACTCAGTACTATTATGAAAGCAATTTATAATCACTCATACTTTCATATAAAGAATAGATCACAACTATGGCCCAAGATGAAGGAGGGAGGAGGAGGGATGGAGAGGGAGGTGGGAGGTCTGAACGAGGGAGGGTGAATGGTGGGATCACCCTATGGTGCATAATGCAAAGGTACATGTCGGATCTATTAGTATTGAGTATAAATGTCTTAACACAATAATTAAGTAAATCAGATGAGGCATTTATTAACCAGTGTGATGTAAGCATTCCTAATTCTATATGAAATCAGCACATTGTACCCCATAAATGCATTAATGTATACATTATCTATGTGTTATGATTTAATAAAAAAAATAAAAAATAATGTTTATTTTCTTCTCCTCTATGGAAAAAACATAGAGATAATACAGAGGATGCCAGTTTCTTTGGAAGTATGGCACCATAGGTAGTTGTCTTTATGCTGTGTTTCTGGGAAATTTAAAATTTTATATTCAGTTTGTATGGACTCCCCTAAATGTTTATACATTGCAATGATATCATGATGCTTTTCTCTCACCCTCTTTTTGTCAAGAAAACACAAAACCTTTTATAGACATTAACTTTCAATAACCCCAGTGGACAATATAGATGGGAAGTGGAAGGAAAGTTACAGGAAGGATAGAGCGATTTTGTTAAGAACATAGAGTGTACCAGAAGCAGAAAAGTTCTGTTAATTTCATGATTTCTCAAACTAAAGTCAATTTGGATATGTCCTACTAATTTAAAAACTTACATCAAAAGGAACTTTTATCTGACTGGTCACTTGCTGCCAGGCATATTAATAGGAAAATATATTAGGGTAAATAGTAAAAGAAAACTTTTTATAGAATTTTTGAAATGTTGTAGAAGAAGAATTGAACTGAAATACCAGCATCAGTTTTAATGCCTGGGTATTATAGCAGCATATGTAAGAAAACATAAAGGCAATATACATATATACTGGGCACATGGTAAGTACTTGATATATATGTCCTTGTTTTGAAAATGTCTGTGAAAGCCCGTTTTAATTGGGGAATATGGTCTAAAAGTTGAAGATCACATTTAACTTATTTTCTTCAGAAGTTTAGTATTATCAGGCTATGAGGAATCTCAGTGTGTACCTATCTCTTTCAGCATTTTCCTAAAAAGTTAGAGGAAATTAGGAAAATTCTCTGAAACTCATCTGTTTGTGGATCTGTTGATACATATGTGCTCAAGTAAAATAGATGTAGTGAATTGTGTATTTCTGGAGAAAGGGAAAATGAATTCAGGTTTGAAAGTGGGTCCCAAATCCTAAGTTACCTTCCAGAGTTAGTGTTATTTTATCCTCTTGATTGATCGATACCGTTTTGGGGGATAAATGAGGCAGGAATTTGGGAAGCAGAGTGACTAGGGATAGAATGAACTGAATTATAGATGTAATGCAGGTTTGTGACTTCAGTGGTTGAAGAATTCTGTTGCTGTACATGGCAAACTCACATGTTCAAATAATAGTATTTCATTTTTCATTCCTCTATATAGTAAGCTACTAGATTAACTATTGAAAATGTATTTTCTCTCCAGAATCTAAAGAGAGAAGAAAATTTCACCAGCTAAATTTATTAACTTGCAACGCTAAAGCAGATGGTATGATAGGAAAATATTGATTTTTTTCTATACTGACAGTGCAGCTGATAACTTATTTTTGGTTTGACTTAACGTATAAACTGTGAGTTAGGTCAGGGGATTTTTATGGTATTTTGCACTGGCTTATCTTGGACCTTACAAATCCAAATATTGACTTTTCAAAAAAAATCTAATTTAACCCATTGGGGTTTTTGTAAGGCAGATTTTCCTTAAAATTTTGGTTCCCTTGTATATGTACTTGTCACATGGTTTCTGCATGTGGCCATAGAAAGGAAATGATCTTTATGTATTGGAATGTGCCACTGTGGTGTCAACATTTATTATTCTTTTTTGTAGTTCCTCTGTTCCTTTGCTCCTTTCTCTGATTTTTCTGGAGATATATTCTTAGCTGTTTGTTTTGTACAGTCTTAAAGATTCCACATTGTGTTTTGCTGAGGTCTCCTTTGTTCCTCCCTGTGCTGTGACAGCTGAGGTGAAGACCAGGGGAAGTGAATTCATGTCTGTTACCCTGTGGCCTGTAACCAGTGTCTCAGCACAGAACATTTTGATACCAGGGAACAGTGACCCTAACTGTGTATCTGTCTTGCTCAAAATCAGTGTCCTTCTACAAAAGGAGAGAAAGCTAGGAAAATTCCTAGAATCACTTTTTTATATAGATATAATGCCTAGGTGTTTAAGGTGTATACATTTAGTTATTTTTAGTAATAAGCAAAGTGTATTAACTTTGCAAATGGGTCCCAAAGGATAAGTCTAACAATTTTTGATGCTGAGATATTATTAGAGAGTATATTATTGATCATAGATCTCTAGGACCTTATTTTACCCTTTATATCTACCTCAGCTAGTGAGGTTCTTTACTCTTTGTTTTTATTGTGAACAAAGAATAATATAACACCTGTGTATCCACTCCCCAGTTTAAGAGGCAAAAACCTAACAATTGCAATTGAGGGTGCCTGTGGGTCCACACCAGGTCCCATGACCTTTCTCCAGGAGGCAATCACAAGCTTGAACTTGGCATGGTCATTTTCAGCATGTTTTTATACTTTCCTGTACGTACACATATATCTAAATGTAAAATGGGATTGTTTGGGATTTTTAAAAAATTGTATATGAAAGACATTATCATGCATGCTGTCCTTTCAGTATGCTTCCTAGCTTTGTATTGTGGATTTTGGAGATTGATCACATTAGTACATGTAGATACAGTTTATTTATTTTTATTGTACTATGGTTTTTCATTGTAGGAATTTAATGGATTTGATTCATCTTTTCTCTTGTTGATGGAGATTTAGTTTCCCAGGACAGGTAGTGATGCAGTATACATTTTCATGTGCACATGTGGGAAATTTTTCTCCAGAGCACCTAACTAGGAGTAGAATTGATAGGTGGGAAGGCACGCATCTCTTAACTTATCAGATACTTCAAGAGTGCTCTCCAGTTTCTGTTTCCCTCAGCATTGTATAAGAATCCTAGATGCTTTCTCTCCTCACCTGCAGTGGTATTGTCAGGCTTTTACATTTTCATTGTCAATGTAGTATATATAAAATATTATAGTACCTTGGATTTTTTGTTTGCCATTCTCTGGTAATGAATAAGGTTAAGTATCTTTTCATGTGAATATTGATCATTTTAACGTTTTCTGCAGTGAATTATTTTGTGGTAGCTTTTACCTTTTTTGATGTTCATCTTTCTCATTGATTTGTAATAATTCTTTATGTGTGCTGGGTTCTAATCCTTTGTTTTATATATATGGCAAAGATCTTTTCTCTAATCTGGGGCTTCTTTCTTTACTTTTTTTTTTTTTCAGTATCTGTGGTTGAAGTGTGACTTTTATATTTGAATTATCTATTTTATAAAACTTTTCCTTTTATTTTTTTTCCTTAAGACATCATTCCCTAATTTAGATCATTAAGACTCTCTCCTAGAGTTTTACTTTCTTCTCCTTCATTTTTGTAGTTTTTTGGTGAATATGTTCTACTTTTATAGTTATATAAACCATGTGAGACTAGTTTAAGTCTGTATCAACCAAGTCAGGATTCAGAATTCCATCTGTTGACCATTTCTACAAAAAATGCACTCATATTCAACATTTTTGTGTGCCAGGAGCTTTGGAGAGATTTCCTTTGAGCATGAGGGCACTATTAAGAAGGAATTACAGGTGCTCACGTAGCTCCCAGGAGGTATAGACTCATCTCCACTCTGACCACTTCCTTCTTGGAGAGTAATCTGCATAATGGTGTATTGCCCCGGACTCATGGAGTTGTTGGAAATAAAATTTATCATCTCATTATATATATATTTTAAAAGGCTTTATTATTTATAGCCTGTATTAACTGGCTTAATCTCTAAGAGTGGGCCATCAATTTCCCAAACAGTTGTTTTAAAGTAGTTTATTAAATGCTGTGGATGTCCATTACTCAAGACTCAGAATTGGTAGAGATATAACTGAGCTGGAGCTGTGTGGATGTAACCCTGTTGTGACCTGAATATCTCTCCAGTTAGCGTAATAAGAAGCCTGCAATAAGAAATATCTGTCTCTAACCCCATATGCATATGCATTATGCATATGAATACTATTATGTATTCATAATAATTAAAAATTTACAAAAAGGAATAATACCTATCTCTAAACATTAAAAAAAGGAAATCAAGCAATATGGTTTATTATTGAAAGTAAATGAAAGATGAACTGAACGTTATTACTTAAAGAGCAAAATTAAGAATTTGAGATCTAGACCATCCAAATGACAACTGAATTGTGAAGAAAAAAAAGAGATGTGTGGCTTAGAGTGTTAACTGAACAACAGGAGATGTTCAGTGCCAGTCTTTGTGTCATTTGTTTGACGGATTTTATTCAATCCCCATCTCTTTCCTCATAGTTTCCCTACCTCAGGACTCACTTTACCAGAGTGGGAGGGAAGTTGTCTAACCACAGGGGTGTTTAGAAATGAAGCAGTATTTGGGGATGAAGTGAGGGTGGTGGTAAAGGTAGTTTGCTTTTCAGACCCTTTGTCCCTGTCTCATGGTGTCTGTGTTACAGCAGTTGCAGATATGCACTTGTTTTGTACAATTTGTAGCACTGCATGTCATCAGTGTTCTGAAAGAGGCAGGGATTCTGTTCTTGTGACGTGTCATGTGCCCATGTGTGGCTTTCAACTCACCCAGTGATTAGTAATTCTTGATGGCTAATGGGTAATGAGACACAACTTGGATAGCTTGGAGAGAACATCATTGGTCATTCCCTTAAATTGAATTCTAGATGTGAGCTGCCGATGGCAGTAGGTTTATCCAACCAATCATATAAAGAATTGTTGCCTTTCCCAAGTGTTACCAGTCAAAATTATTTCTTGGTGATGTAAAATTGCATGCACTTCTCTTCAGTACTGTGAAAAGTGAATGTTAAAAAAGACATAAAGTGAGCCATAAAATAGGGGTTTAAATTTTGTTTTCTTTTAAATCTAAAACGTGATTGTGATATTATTTTGTTGTTTAAATTTCCTTGTTGTTATAAAGGCTTTTTCTTTTGGATTTTTTCTTTCTGCTTTTCCTCCTTTTTTTTTTTTTTATAAAAAAATGCTTATTATAGAAGATTTATAAAATAGTGCAAAGTAGAATTAATGTGTAGTGTCATGATTAGGACATGGGCTATGGCGTGAGACTTGGGTTCTCGGTTCCTGCCTGTGTGTCCTTGGGTAAATTACTTAGCTATCTCTAATGGTGAGTTTTTCTTCTTTTTCATGGTGTTAACAATGTCTACACACGGGGTTGTTGTGAGAATTAACTAAGATGATTACTGCCCTTGGCAGTTGGTAGCTATTGTTATTATCAGCCTATGTATGGGAGGCAGTTTAGCATAGTAGTTAAAAGCTTGCTTTTAATGCTGAATGTCTGGGCTCAAATCCCATTTGTGCCACTTGCCAGCTGTGTACACTTGGACAAGTTCTTTACCTTCTCAGTTTCCTCATCCATAAAATGAGGATAGTAATAGTATTTACTCAGAGTTATTCTGCGAATTATACAAGTCTTATTTACATAAACAATATATAACAATATCTATTATGTAGTAAGTAAATGTTAACTATTATTGTACAATTTCTGGGCAATCAATGTTGACATTTTAGCATATTTCAAGTGTTTATTTTGCATATGAATTTTTGGTTCTACTCTGTAAGCAGGCCTTTCAGCAACTGCTTAATATTCCAGTGAACAGATGCACCATGATTCACTGGGTCTTCATCTCAATACTGACCACTGATGTTTTCTTTCCTTTTCCCCACCTTTTCTGATAAATAATATTTAGAGAAAGATTCTTGTGCTTATATCTTTGTTTAAAATTCAGATTATTTCCTAAGGGTGGAATTTTATCTTAAAATTTGATGCTACTTTGTAAGTACAAAGAAGTATGAGACATCCATGACTCCACAACCAGATCAGCACAAGTTAAAGTGTTAATACATTTGCTTTAGAATTTCCCTTGTTTAAGAAGTATGTCATTGCAGGGAGGGAATGGACAAGAGAAGTGGTGGGGGATAGACACAATCTGGCAAACAGCTACACCCGGGAAGGGCTAGAGGCTGTCTCCATCTCGGGCCACCTCTCTTACCACAGAGTACCTACCTTTGCCCTTTGTTATCTTGGTCAAGCATGCACTGTCTTCCATTTACTGTTTTTGCTTAGCACACTAAGATTACAATTTTCAAAGGAAATTTTACTAAAAATAAAGAGAAAACAGAAGGGGAAGGGGGAGAGCAAAACCATGAGAAGCACAGTCTACTTTTTCCCCTGCATGTTTTGTTTCTCTGCTCTCTGTATTCCTGCCCCTCCCCCGACTCCCCCAGTTCCCCTACAGACAGAAGTTGCCATGTCTCCACTCTGTCATTTCTCTTTTTGCACCCTACCTGCAATCCCAGGCTGTTTCTGGAACCCCACTCATCTACTTAGATTGCCTGGCTCAGTAGAAGAAGGGGGTGTCGGGAGCAAGACGGAAGCCAGTGGTTTCCTAGGGGTCTGTATAGAAGAAGCTGATTTTGAACATCATATCAATTCTAAACAGCAAGAGATTTGAATTAAGCAGTAAAGGGATAGATGACCATAGCACTTACTGAGTGACATAACTGACCATATCTCATAAATTCTCCAATTTAATTCTTCCACCAATTGAAATGGTTTATTTTTCTCATTTAATGGATGAGAAATGGAATCTCTGAGACCCATAGTACTGTGACTGAGGTCACCATGGCTTGCTTTTCTCCTTCATCTGTTCCCTGTCCATTGGAATGGAAGTTCCACAAGATAATACAACCGGTCTGCATTTGTTCAGGGTGCTCCTCAGTAAGGGCCTCACTTGTATCATCTTACTTAATCCTCTCAAAATCCGAATGAAGTGGGTCCTTTCTATCTATCTACCCCCCCCCTTTCTAAATATCCATCTGTCTTTTTAACCATCCATCCATCTATCTTTAATTTTAGAAATGAATAAAATACATCACACAGAAGTTTAATGAGTTATGGCAGAATCTTACAGTTAGTCAAGTGGGGCAGGAGTTTGAAACCAGATAGTGTAACCCAGACTGTACCATGCTATTAACAAGTGTGTTATGGTGCACAGAAGCAGTATGTATGCATGTTTGTGTGACTGTATATGTGTATATATGAGGTATGTGTGCATGTATATGTATACATACTATGTAGATATGTATATATGTCTATGTGTGCACAGTTCTTTGTTCATCTTATTTACTCCTGTATTTTTAGCACATAAAATAACATGTGGCACACAGTAGGCATTGAATAAATAATTGCTGAAGGAATTAATAACTTTTTGTGAGTCTGGCTCCCAATAAGAAAGCTATGAAAGCATGATACTACCAAACTACAATAATTCAAGGTGACTTTATGAAATGACTCCTTTGAAGGTGCCTGGATGATGCAGGAACGTGGGGCTGGTGGCAGCAATGTGCCTCAGCATCCCTGTGTCCCAGAGAGGAGAGGAGGCTACTGAAACCCGACCAGCCGGTGTCAGGTGAGGGACAGGGCACCCTGGAAGGACCCAAGGAAGGGAGCCAGGCTCACTCTCGTCCTTCCCTCTGGCCTCCAGCCAGGGCCTCCCAACCACCAGCCCAAAAGGAAACGCGGGGGCAACAGCGCCCCTTGTGGCTGTCCTGATAAGTCGTTCTCCAGGGCAAAGAGGAAGGTGGCAGCTGGAAGAGCCAGAGGGGCTGAGCAGGAGGTGTGGCGGAGCCGGACTGCGCACTCTGCCTGTGTCTCCACCCCACCGACTATTTCCAGGATGTCACACTTTCTCCCTGCACGTGCGGGTCCCCGAGTGTCAGAGCCCAGTCACTCACAGCCACCGGGTAGAAGACAAGCATTAGGGATATGTTTAAAAGCTTTAAGTCAGGAACTGGCCGGCGATGGAAGCTGCAAGGAAAAAGCGAGGTGTGGGCCCATGTTGTGAAGGGTGGTGTCCGCAGCCCCACGTGTTCCTGAAGGTACTGCCTCTGTCCGCGGGTTGGCAGCCCGGCCTTTCAGAGCGTGCACCGTCTTTCCTGCACCCAGGCTTCCTCTGCTCTCGACAGGGGCAGTCTTTGTCACCAGTTTAGCTTTTCCCTCCAGTCCCCAGCTCATCTTACCTCTGAGGGGACATTTTCAGCCCAGAACCTAGAGCTGTTGGCCATGGCAGACTCCTATGTTCCCTTTGCCATTTCGCACAAGATGCCAGTGGCTCCCTAAGCTATTCCCTCAAAGGGTTGCATGTTTTCACATGAAGGCACCCTTGGGACCAGCTGTGACCTCTGGAAGGTCCGGTACACGTTCCCCTTGTTAGTCTGCCTAAATTAAGACCCTTGCATATAAGCATGTATTTCTGGAACTGTGCTCACATACCTTACCTGGCTCACAGATGGTCTTATTATCTTTTACCTTCTTCAAAAAAAAAAAAAACAAAAAAAAAAACATTAGCTAAATTATGTTTACATTGACAAGAATTATATGTATTTATGGTTGTACAACATGGTATTTTGAAATATGCATATCTTGTAGAATGGCTTAATCAAGTTAATTAACATATACTGTATATACTCGAGTATAAGTCGAGTTTTTGTGCTGAAAATTTGTACCAAAAAACCCGAACTTGGCTTATACTCGGGTCATACAGGTTATTTGATTTGGTGTGCTTAGCTTAACAGGTAATCAAGCTAAATCACAAAGGTTAAAATCCTTCAAAACTGGATTCCTCCTCATCTCATCTGTATGTCCAAACAGAGCTTCAGCTGTATCTGATGTGAGGGTATCAGCATTTAACCTACTGATTCCTCAATTATTGTAATTGTTTTGGGTATATATTTTTATTTTTGAAATTTACCAGTGACTGCTGCATTTTCCACCTCA